>JAAGNO010022509.1:0-21372 GCA_033439905.1 Ceryle rudis
AAAAGAGGAAAAAAAATATAACAAATAAAATGTTTTATTTTCATTTTAGCAAAGTTGTCTTATAATAGCTAATGACAATGACTTTTTTATAGGGAATCTCTATTTATATGTAATGTCTTAATTTAAAGCTACAGAAAAAAAAAAAAAAAAAAAAAAAAAAAAGAAGAAGAAAAGAAAACAAACAATAAAGTTAAAAAAAAAAAAAGTGGGCCAATTTTTGACTACTTAAAAATAGAAAACAAAACTATCGTGGTGCCTTTTGCTGTATGCTAGTGCTGGGATTCATGCTGAGGATTCTGTTTCAGTAGCATTTTCAAGATCATAGTTTTTTTGTTTGGGAGACAACCTGTCACAAGGGTGTTCTTCCACCGGAGGAAAACAGCCTTGACACTTTGCCCTGTACCCTGCTCTTAATGATCTTATTCTTTAAGGTATTGTTTAAACATCCATCAAGGACATGAGTGGGAGCATTTCCATCATCATGTCTATAGGGGATCTGTCTTGCCCTGTAAAATACTTGTATTTTAGCTTAAATCCGGAGAAAAAGAAACCCAACAGCACCGTACTGAAATGCAGAAATAATGTTTCTTATGCCACACAGGTAGAAGGAGAAAATGAAATCATGCAGCAGCAGCAGCCCTTACAATATAGCTCTCCACCTTTGGCCACTGCACCGGTGGGTCTGAAGCTGGCTTGGCACAGGTTTGTAGTGGGACAAGGCAGACACCCACAGAATGGTGCTGAAATGAAACCCCGTTGCATACAGCTGAATCCAGTTCCCTGAAGCCAGCCTGGGCAGGCAGGTGGCACTGGGTGGTGGTCCCAGCAGGGCGGTCTCCATTCAGCTGCAGTGGCCCCTGGCTGCATTGCCATGCCAGGTGCCGTTCTGGCTGCAGTGTCCCCTTGACTGAGCAGCGTAGCTGTGGTGCAGTGTTGGCCATGGGGCTGTGTGCCGTGGTGCTGTAGGGCTGCCGGAGCTGTGGCATCCAGTGTGCCGTGCTTGGCTGTGGTTCAGGTGGTGCCAGGAGGACACCCGGAGGGTGACCCTGTGGCACAGCACGGCCGCAGCTCACCCTGGACAACATGTTGGGCAGCTGCTGGCCATGGCCACACTGCCCTGGGGTTTGGCAGGAGCCTGAGCAGTTTTGGCCCTGCTTGTCACCCCTGCATTGGCTGGGAAGGGCCCTGCATGGGGCAGAGCAGCGAGCAGATTCTTCTGTACTGCTACCGTCCCGTATATTGTAAAGAGAGTTGTTACCGCCACATCTCTCCATCGGTGATGGACGTCATGTTTCCAAACTCGGAGCAGCTCTGGCCATCGGCTCTGTGGCGCAAAGAGACAGTCCTGCGTGTCCAGGCAGCAGAGCATCCCCTGTGGAAGTGCCCCTCTCTCCTCAGTTCTCTGCAGCAAACTTGTTTACATTGTAGCCTGACTTTTTTCTTTTTATATTTTTACTTCTGCATGTCCTTTGCATTTCAGATACTGTAGATTGGATGCATGGTGAAGCTGTGACTGAGAAGATAATACAACAATTGACAGTGTATTTCATTTAACTTTTAGCAATAAAGTAACTAAACCCTCTATTCCTCACCCATGATGGGGTCAGATAGAAAACTCTGCTAATTTGTCATAAAGATGATTGTCGAAGTTTGCTCTGGATTGTCTGAATGTCAGAACTCTCGACTGTTTAACACTTGAACATTTTTTATATTATAAATAAAATAAGAAATAACAAGCTGTGGGCTGCACTAATCTCAGGCAGTTTGGGGGTGGCAAATGGGGATCTGTGACAGATACCATACACAGAATCACAGACTGGTTGAGGCTGGAAGAGACTTCTGGAGGTCATCTAGTTCAACTCCCCTGCTCAACCAGCTCACCCAGAGCCAGTTGCCCAGGACTGTGCATGGTCAGGTTTTGAATATCTCCAGGGATGACAATACCACAACCTCTCTGGGCAACCTCTGTCAGTGCTTGGTCACCCTCAAAGCAAAAAAGTGTCTTCTGGTTTTCAGACTGAATTTCCTATTTTTTAAATTTGTGCCCACTGCCTCTTGTCCTGTCACTGGACACCACTCAGGAGAGTCCGGCTGCTTTGTTGCCTCCCATCAGGTATTTATACACGTGGATAAGGTCCCCGTGAGCCTTTTCCAGGATGAACAGTCCCAGCTCTCTCAGCCTCTCCTCGTATGAATGATGCTCTAGTTCTGTAAACATCTTTATGCCCATAGAGACCCAGAGATGGGTGGTTTTCCACCTGTCCTGGATATTTGACCTTCACTGCAGGGGACAGGACTGGAGGCTCACTGAGGTGAGTGGATGCTACCCACAGATCTCCTGGGGTGATGCCATTCCTTCTTCACCTGCAGACCAGGAGATTCCCCCTTCACCTCACCTGTGGAAGCTTTCCATTGTGCCAGGAAAGGCCAAGATGTTTGTCACATGCTTCACATGCTGGGACTGCTTTCAGTGACTTTTGCAGTAGAACATAGATGTGTTGGTGCAATTCTGGAAGCGCTGTGCCTCCATGAAACATATGTCCACGCACAAAGCAGGTCCCTTCTTCAGCTCCTCCATGTCAAGTCTCTGTCTCTAGCTAGCCCTCATGTAGGGGAAGCATTGACTGTGTGGTGTATTCACTGGAAGCACAGTTCCTGAGGTTGCATCCATGGCTCAGTCCAGCTCATACCCCACTCCCTTTTTCCTGCTTAGTGAGCTGAACATGTATCCAATAATCCCAGCTGAACTCACCTAATAGGAGAGGGATCTGCTTCACACTGGCCTGAGTCAACGTCATAGGAATGCACAGAACCATGAGAGAAGTCCCCGGTCCTCACAGTGATGCCCATGTCAAAAGCCAGGCTGAGCACAACACACCCATTGCCTCAAAGCTGACCTGACTGGGTGACAGGCCACCCCTAATATCTATTGCACGCATTGTAGAGACTCCAGCCAGACCAGAGGGCTCAGCACTTCACTCTGAATAAAGGCATCTCAGCTCTGATTTCCCAAAAGATTAAAGGCTAAAGGATTCTTCCTTCCTGACATGTGGCCCATGTGACCCAACAACAATGTTATCCCCAGGACTGATGATAAAGGCAGTAGGGTCAAGTCCTTTTTTTAGGTGACATTTGCCATGTAACCTTTGGACACATCATGTCCCACTTCTGCGCAGCAGAAGAAGGGGGAAGCAGAAGAGTTGGGGGGGGGGGTGGAACACGGAGCGGGTGTGACACTTTGGGTTCTCAAAGCAACTCCATCTCCCTGCCTGGCTTTCCTCACTGTCTGTGAGCTGGTGAGCTCTGTCCATGGAGAAGTCCACCCGAGGCTGGCACAATAGCATTTGCATTACAAGAAGGCTGCAGCTCTTGGGCTTCCTACTGCCCCACTCAGGGCTGGGGTGTAAAGCAACGGTGTGGCCAGACCTTGGGGTGTGCTCAGTGCAGCTGATCCATACCAAGCATCACCACTGTGGTCTGCTCCCTGGGTCCCTCAGAAAGGAGCTGGGGTTCACACAGTGCTGCCCTGAGCAGGGGGATGTTTCACTGCTCCATGGTTTGCAAGGATCTGTGATGCTCTGCATCTGCTGAGACACCGCTAGCTCTGAGCTGTGGCAGCCTTGCGATTTTGTGTGGTGACTTCTTGTTCAACATGCCCCTTCATTCCCCTAATTGTGTTCTATATTTGGAGACAGTTACACTACTTCAATTTTCTCTCCAATTGCCTCTGGAGGAAGCCTGTATCTCTCTCCTTTTTCCCTGGCTGGTTTATTTTTAGACCCCTCATTTCCAGCCATGTTTATTCCTGGGGCTTGGCCATAAATAATTTACAGCAATTTTCACAGGTGGGGGGAGCCACCGACACCTCCTGCCAGCTCTGCTCTGTATGTTTGATGCCTTTGCCGCCCTTGCCAGAGGGGAGGGGATTGCTCTGCTGACACAGGTGAGGTGATGCAAGCAGGAGAGGAGTGTTGGATCCTGGCTTTGGGATTGCAAAGCATCCCTCCCCAAAAAAGTCCCTCTGAAATGAATTTTGTGTCAGGTTGTGTCCAGGAGAAGGGGCCTGGCAGGGAGGTCAGGCTGAACCAGCACCATCAGAGATGCTGTCTAAGACCCAGAGCAGCTGTGCTACCTGCTGGAGGGTCTGGCACAGGATGGGGCTGTGCCACCCGTGAGGGTTGGTACCCCACCCGTGGAAGGGCATTGCAATTTTCTGGTGCTGTCTGTCCATAGGAACCTGGCTTTCATGCGGGAGGTGATGGTGGAGCATCCTGTCAGCCTGGCCATCTCATGCTGTGACATCTGAGACTAATCCAGAACAGGGTGGAACTGTACTTCAGACCAATTCTCTTTACCAACAGATTCAGCTTTATTGTTATTCTTTTTTACATGATTCTTAGTGCATCATTTCAAATAAACTATCAAACTGTACAAAGAAACAGAGATAAAAGAAGAGGTGATAAAGTTGGGCAGAGGTTTTTAGTGTCATGAACCATCATGGAAAACAGTAGTCCATAGGCTCTCAAACGTTGAAGGTCCAAATAAATCTTACTTTGTTTCCTTAAAAAAAATGCTGCAAAATATAAACAATCAATGACTGTAATTAGCAGCTACAAGATCCTTCAAAACTGGAACTTGATTACTGTGAATGCACCTAGAGGAAAGAAAAGCAATCTGAGATAACAGTGACATAAATAAATAAAAGTGTGGGAGGACAGTCATGGCATTGAAATGCAGAGGAATCACTTCTTAGCACAACAATAAATCATTGGACCACAGACAGCAGAAAGGAACAGAAACACAATTCCCCGCTTAAAAGAGTATAGCGTGTGCATCTCAAAATGGAGGAAGCACAACATTGATGGGCTGGTGGAATCATTCCTGCCAGAAAGGTTCAGCTGGATCTAAAGCATGGCTCCAATTGTGCCTCGAACCCAAAGTGACAGATGCCAGGGATGCTAAATAAGCAGCCACTTGGCCAGTTTGTCTGAACAAGCAGGAACAGGAGAGTGATGTCTCACAGCAAAGCCAGATGGGATTTCCGTTCGAGTTTAAAGAAAAGGAGAAAGAAAAAGAAAGATAAATAGGCTACTGTATTTTTTAAAACATCCTGGTGGGCTGGTTGGACCCTTCACAGTCCCTCGTGTCTTCTCCAGGGAGCCGGCCTTCACTTGCACACTGAGGTTAAAAACCCACAATAAAGTTTCCTTATATATATATTTATTTATATATATTCATATGTATATATATATATATATATAAAAAGGATAAGGTGAGAAGAGGGCACTTCAGGCCTCTCCTGCTGTGGGCAGATGATGTTCCCACATGCTGCTGAAGACATCACTCGCTCGCTCGATGACTAGCTCGTGACACCCACCCTATCACAACATGCTGAACGGTGCACCTCCTGGGGGAGAGACGTGCTCCCTGCCACTCTGTGACCTTCTCTGGGAGTGCTGGTGGTGCCACAGACCATCATCTCGGCTGAGTTTCCTGCACTGCCGGGAACTGTGGACACGAACCAGCGGGGACTCCAAGGAGAAAGATGGCTGGTGGAGAAAAGAGCAACCCGGCTCTTAGAGAACCAGCACATCTCTTATGCAGGCTGCGGTAGGAGGGAAAGAAAAGCCACTGGTGCTGTTGGGAATGAAGAAGAGATGATGAGTCTATGATGCTGAAATGCCAAGAGTGTTGCCAGAGAGTGTCAACTAAAGCTTCTTTGATTTCTTTCACTAGAGCAATCACCATGTCATACATGTCTACAGTTTTGCTCATGTAATTTCCTAGGTAAAATTGTGCTCATCAATCTAGTCCAGGAGCGCAAAGCATCACCGGTTCATCCTCCCTGTGCACAGGTTCCTTGTTAAGTGTTTTGCTCTAAAATATCCTTTTCCACCTTACAGCTGATGGACATGTGCCCTTGGCTCAAGGAAGGGCTTGAATGTGTCTTGCGCAAAGCAATGTCGTCAGCCTCCACCTTGAAGAAACTGGTTTCGATTCTTTCCAGGTCATCTGTCCCAACTTTTATCTTCATGCACAGCAGGTTGATGTATGTCTCATAGCGGCTCTTCTGCAGGGAAAGAGGGAACAGAGAGCCTGGGAACAGGGATAGGCCACAGCATGTGTGGAAAGCAGAGGCAATGCCATCTGCTACTGGATGAAAACCCATCCTATACTGTTGGGATCCCACTAATCACACCCAACAAGTACTGTTTAACCACAGTACAATGCCTAGTCTATGCAAAGTCTGCAAAGATTAATCAACCCATCCTTGAAAGGGTTGAGGAGAAAGGGGAGGGCTGTGCAAGACTCTCCAGTTGCTCTCATGGTCTTGGCTGTTGCTCTGATTGTATAAGGCAGCTATAGGAGGCAAAACTAGACCAACAGATTTACTCCTTCCTTATTTAGGACATCCCCTTGATTGAGTCAAATACTTCTGCTTGCCATTGTTTCCACCCAGTGATTTGCTGTTTACTGCTGAGTAGTGCCCCCATTGCTCCTCACAGGGCACAGCATAAAGGGATGCATATCCTCTCTACCTGGCACCTCTATTCCAAGGCCAGATGGAACCTCTTTTAAGGACTTGTACAGTACTTGCCCTTTCCACTCACATCTCAGAGGCAGCCTTTACACTCTTCTTTGTCAGCACAAAGAAAACAGCATTTCTAGAGCACATCTCATAAACCATATGAGATTAATTACGCTGTGGAACTGCTGACTTCTCTTCGTGGACTGAAAAGGCAGCCTAGAGAAAATGCTCAGATGGCAACTTCTCTGCAGGCATCCAAAACAAGATGTCTGCAGCAAGTAACTATTTGAAGGGTTGATACAAAGAGAAGGGACTCAGCATCCAGAAACTGTGTCTTTGGCAAGTCAGGATGGGCATGACACAAAAGGGTGGTGCAGCCCTGGTATGCGGGAGGTGGGACATTTCCATCCTTGAATATTTCTGAGTCTCAGCCACAAAATGACACACTCATCCTGGGATAACACTGGGAATAATCCAGGCTTCTGCTGGAAGCAGAACTAAAGGCCACCAGCAGTCCCTTCCTACTGACACCTAACCTGTGTGGTAGGAATCACACCTGCTCAACTGTCACTGCAACAAAATAGCCCATTTCTCTCACAATTAAATGCTTCTTAGACTTTTCAGAGAGTTTAAACTTAGCTACATGCATCCTCAAAGAGCTCATAATCAGATGGAAAACTGGTTGTGGCATTATTTACAGAAATGGCTGCAACAAAACAAGATTAATCCTCTTAGGGATTCCCTTAGCTCTTTATTTATGTTGCTGAAAAAGACTGATGCATACCGAAAACCGAACCACTTTCTTACTCAGGACCTAAGAATTGTCAAATTTCAGCACAGTAAAGGAAGATTTTATTTCTCCCGTCAGTTTTCCCTTCCTCTGGTTAGAAATCACAGAGGGAAGGAAATGTCTGTTGCTTCTTTTTTTAGCTTCAGTGCAAAACAGTGAGTCTTGCTGCTGCCCCAAGACACCCACCCAGTTTGTGAACCCTCATTCTTGTCTCTCCTTTCATGTTCTCCCAGGCTCACAGAATCCACTCCCGAGCTCCTAATTCCCCTCAATCAGCCAAGGTATCATTTATCACAGAAAAGATGAAAGTTCCTTTACCTCAAATATTAGGTAATGTTCTTTGAGTCTGTATTCCTCAGCTTCTTTTGACTTGAGGCTCTTCTCTACAGGATGTAATTTATGCTCTGCTAATTCGTCTGCAATCTGCTTCATTTTATTTTCATGAGACCTCAGCTGTTCCTCCTGCCGAGAGAAGCATGTCAGGTATTAAAATGTAGGAGTGCAACACCCAAGTGCATAGCCTGCTTGTTGATGTGGGATCTGTCTCTGCAAGGATGTCAGCTTAGCTACTGTGCTGGAGTCAAATATGAGCAGCACATTTGCTGATAAGGATGCATGATAAGGAGCAGCTGAAACACAGGTATTTGGGTATGATCAAAAATCATGTATCACAAGTGTCAAGAGTGGTTTCCTCTGGCACCCGGGCTTCTTTAGCATCATAAACACAAAACATACTGCATTCTTTAACAGCCAGGCAGAACCAGCAGTGTCCCAAGGGCTGCTCATCTTGCTTTTTTTTGGAGATAGGAGTACCCTTCCCATCTGGGCTCTGAGAAAGGTGACATTTGCCCACATCTGGTTCAGCAGTTAGGAGCTGTATCTCTGCCCTGGCATTTCAGGCTGTCCTTCCCTTTGCTGGGGGCCAGTGGCAGTGTGTCCCTACTGTTTGGAGGTGCTAAGGCATGTTGGGCTTTCACTGGATAAGGGAAAATAAAAGCTACTCTTTGGTTGGCAGCTGCCCACTGCTCTTGGTTAACTGAGCCTTAGGCAGCCATGGCCTGGTGCACCATGCACCCTTGCTTCTGGAAGGTTTTCTTCACCATTGAGTGGGACTTAGACTCACCCTTCATCTGTGGCTTTCTGGCTTGAGAAACAACAGGGTGCCACCTCTGAATGCCATGTTATAAAATAAACCAGGGCTGTAGCCAGCTGTTGGGCTCAGTAGCAACAGCTGTTTCAACTCCAGCAACAGCAAGGGGCTGGGATGGGATGGGCAGAGAGGAATAAGCAACCCAGAATCAACAGCCATACAGGCAGAAGCACGTACACAGAGCTGCTTCACAGCCATTGCAAAGGAAGTATTGGCCAGACACGGGGATTTGCCATGGTCTGTCCAAGTCACCCACTCCACTCTCCTGCTCCAGCCCTGAGCACCTCAATGTGTCTATCAGCCAGGAGCTGGGGGAGTTGCAGACGGGTTCAGCCTAAGCTGTGTGCTGAAGGGCTGACTGAGTGCTGGGCACCCCCGCATCGCTCCTTCACTCATGTGTTACCTGGCACAGCTTGGTCATGGATGAAGGCAGGAGGGGGCGGCAGAACTTCTTCATGGAGCAGATCGCAGCTGGGAAGGCTGGGGCAGAGAAAATGGCAGCAACAAGGTTGATTCGCAGGATCCAGGACAGCATTTCTTCCTTACTTCTGTTATGGAGGAGGGGGTAAGAGAGAGGGTGTCTTGTTAATGCTCCTGACCCAGGAGCAGCCAGCTCAGAACAGCCCTGGAGCCACAAGCTCTCAGGAGGCCCAGTGGTGGCCATGCTTTGAAGCCATATCTGTTTCACCCTGGGTTGTAAGCAGAGGACAACACTGGTTAATTGGTTCCTCTACAGTGCCTGAATGATTTCAGGGCTGTTGTCTGCCCCTTTAAGTCCTGGCAGTCCTGCCTTCCTCATCAGCTCTGATCGAGTTCCCTGAGGAGGTGGGAAGAGGTAGCATGGTGGCAAGGGCCAAGGATATCCTGCTCTTTGGAGAGTGGCTGCCACACAATGGAGGTCCCAGAGAGCAGGGTGGACATTTCATTTGTGGAACACTGTCCAGGGTTCCTCAACAGATCTGTTCAGGAACTGCTCCAGGGGGTTTTCACTGCACAAATTCAGATGTCAAGTTTTTGCTTGACATTATTACCCCAACCCAACCTATAGACAGCATCACCTATTGCAGCAGGAGACAAGAAAAACATCAGACAGAAGACTACTCAATCACACTTGACACTTACTAACAGAGCAACTTCCCTCTGCAGTGGACTAAGGCAGAAAGAAGACATAGCCTGGCTGGATAGACTTCTTTAATGAGCTTTAGACAGTTTCCCCAACAAAAGTCCATGAGGGGAACCAGCAGCTCCTTAGTTCAATGTACCATACAGATTTTCTGCCCTCCACAGACTGACAGCAGAAGTTAGTAAGTAGGGACCTTTACTCAGCCCTTTTCATCCCACCCAAACCTGCTCAGCCCACCTTGGTGACAGATGAGAAAGGACCTCCAGGACTGACACACACCTACCAAGAGTGACAGGTAGAAACTGTGACACCCATGACCAAGTCTTTTGCAAAACTGTGCAGACCTCACCCTCAGCCCTTCAGCTTAGCATTTTCTTTCCCCAAGGTTTGTCCACTAATGTGTGTGTTGATCTGTCCAGGTCAGAGGGAGTCTTATGGTGGCTGGAGGCCAGGCTGCCCACCCAGGCTCTGTGGGAAGAGCTGTTACTCACGGGGCCTGAAAGAGGAAGACTCTCCAGTCAGCTGTCTTCAGCTTGAGCACATTGGACTTCTTGCTGTAGTCAGAGGCTTTCGTGGCTAAGGCGTGGTGCACACGGATGGCATTTTTCAGATCCACTTCAGAGAGGTCTTTGTCAGGTTTATATTCATCCTGTGAAGAGGAACGTTAATTGGATAATGACAACACTAACATTTGTGGGCTACTTTAATGAACCTACCTTTCTCTCTGCACTATAATCACAGAGTGCCGAGACCAGGAAAAACACTGCTTTGTACAGTAAATGCGAGGAGCTGATAATGATAATAATTAACATCTGGCAACTTCTTCCATCATTAAGTTCACTGGGAGGATATGAAGAAGGGGATGAAAGTTTTAAACGTAATTATCAATAGTTATCTCTAACACAGCATACGCCTGAGGCGCTGGGGGAAGGCACAAGGCAGGGCCAGGTTTCAGCAGATCTTCACCCACAGAGCAGAGCTCAAGCCAGGATGCAACTCCTGATCGTTAGCAGGTACCAGTGAGTGCATGTCCTGATCCTGCACCTTTGTGTGGCAGAGGATCTGGGCTCTGGTTTTGCACCATCTCAGGCAGCCTTGGAACAGCAGCATTCCTGCAGCCAGTGCCCCTCTGTGCAGGTGTGGGGCTTGCTGGTCAGTTGCCAGACTGAGCATGGCCCAACTGAGCCATGCTCGGTCTCTCGTTAGTGCGTGTGCCCCTTTGGCATGGTCTCTTGTAGTCATTAGATCACAATTAGATTGTAAATTGCAGCAGCATTCCCTGTATTCCTGCTTTACTTTCTCTATAAGTGAATGTAAGAAAGCCTGTCCCTGGCTAAAACAAACCACCACCCCACCACCCCCAACCATGTTAGAGGCTGTGTCAGGACAGGGTGTCCTTGGAAGCACCTGCCTTCCCCTGCTGATTACAGTGCAAACCCTACAGGACTAACTTGCTCTTTATGTTTTGCTTTCCTGTCTGTTCTTGACTGTCAGCAGAGGGGCAGCTCTGTCCAGTGGTGGTGGGCTATGTGTCCCAGCCCTTCCTTAGCTTTCAAGCTAGAGCTTGGTCTGTTCTGCAGATCTGCAAAGAGATGGTGGGGTTTTTTTCCTGTGTCCTGGGGGTACAAACTCAGATGTTCAGGGAAAAGCCATGCTGCAGTCTCCTGGTTACTAGCCCTGGTCAGTAAGGCTGTTCTCTGGTGTAGGGTCAGAAAGATTTCCCAGTTGCTCTTCAGAGCACCAGGAACAACCAGTCCCCAGCCCATGGTTCACCCAGACCCTTGCTCCTGATGGGAAATAAGATTCTGAAGCCTTTCCTTCCCTCCTTTTTTGAAGCCTCCTATCCAGGAGACTGGTTGCCATACTGTGTTCATTTGCATGTGATACTTGGGCTTGTGCAAAGAAATGCCATGGGGCCCAGAGAACAGAAATGTCTGGCACGGGTTCCTTGCTCATGGAACTGCCTTCCTAAGGGTCAATCCCAAGGAAAGGTCCCAGCTTTCAGAGGAAGGAGTGGGTGCTGCAGACACCCTGAATTCAGGGTCACGTTCAGATGGGCTGTGCTGCTGGGCAGTATAGATTGAATTTTCTGCAGTGGGATGAATTCAGTAGCCAGAGAAATGGGCCATTAGCCCTTTAACAAACTCAAACAAATCCTTTGCCTTATGAACACCTAAAAATGTTACCTGACTTGGAGAGACAGTTGCTTGAGGAAGACATTGCTGCTCAGGCCTCATATATTATAGATACTTTGAATTCTGGATGTTTTTCCAAGGCCGAAGCTCTTTGAATCAGAATAAATCTAACTGAGATGCCAATGGTCTCTTCTTCCAAGATAAGCTTTCTGAAAATGTTGTGCAAATAGGTAGGCTTAACGGCATGTGACAAGGAGAAACTGCCATAGCTGCAAACTGGTTTGACTAATGCAGACCATAGCCTTGAATGGTATCATCATGTGTTGCCTCCACAGATTTCAGGCTCACAGGCATCAGTGTAGGTGTAGAATCATAGAATGGCTAGGGCTGGAAGGGATCTCCAAAGGTCATCTAGTCCAGCCCCGCTGCAGTGAGCAGGTGTAAGGAAAAGCCAGATCTTTTCCTAACTCTGGACCTGGCAAATCAGCGTAAGGTTGAATCAAGCAGTTTCTCTCTATCTTCTGCCTCCCTGCTGGTGGAAACAGGCTGTGTTTCCAGGTGTGCGTGGCACTGGAGGCTCACTCCTGCACTGGCTGACTCTGCCAGAAAGCTCCTCTTAACGCCTGTGCTGCGGTCGTCACGATGATACGTACGGCTGCCAATGCTGGGAGACCTCTGTGTGCTCTTCAACAGGCACTCTCCACAAACAGCTCCAAGGCTGTCTGATGCCACACGCACATGGCTGGAGCCCTCACAGAGCCCAGCACTTCCACTGCAGTGTAGGCTACACCACATAGCCCTCCCCTGGAGAATAATCCCATTGCCCGTCAGCACAGCATGGCAGCTCTATTCCAAAGCCTCCAGTAGCTTCTCCACATTTTGTCTCACTCCCTTTCTGAACTTTGATGTAAGTTTAAGTGTGTGCATAAACTGCTGCTGAGGAAGAGATGTGTCCAAAACCGCGATAGTAACACAGATGCCTTCAGGGAAGGGATTCTGCTTTAAACCCCAAAGAAACTGATTTCTACTAAAATATAAGTAGTATCGTATCTGAAGGAACTTCAGGTAATGTTTTGTCCACATTATATTACCACTATCCTCACTCTCACCTTTTTCATGGTGTTACGCCGCCATTTCTTTGCTGTCAAAAGGTTTAATTTGAAATTGCAGGGCTGTTGATTTTTTGGTTTATGTGTCCTGCTCTGTTCACACAGGTACTTGTCACTGGGAAATGGGCAAGGTGTGCTGTGTCACACTATTCCAGTTGCCCTTAGCTTCCAGACCTTGAGTGGTGACATGTCTGTTTTTCCCCTGATTCTCCAGGTGAAAGATGGTGGGGGTGAGCAATTTTCAGGGTCTGTTTTGGGAATATCTTCCTGCAGGAATTAATCCCAGGTGTGGATGCTGTTTATGAATCCCCTAAATTAATTTTAGCTTTTAATGGTGATGGTGTAGACACACTCTCCATTCATGTGCCTCTCTTGTCTGCACAAAGATTTTGCTTAGACATGCAAGATGTTCCCCTTGTCTAGGCTTAGTTTCTGCCATGACAGTGTTCCATGGTGTCTTTACTTCACTCTTCTGATGCCAGCTCTCCCCTACTGCCCACCTCTGTGGTGGGAGATCCACAACTAATATAAGCTCCCCATCTCAAAGCTTGTTTTGTCACGAAAAGGCATCTATCTCCCATGTCAGCCTTCACAGTACACCTGGATGAAGTAAGAAAGTCCAGTGTATTGCTCCTGCTCCTCTCTCCCCTGAACTCAGCACCAGCCCAAAGCAGTGATGTGAATATGGACACAGAGCTAGAGAGACTTCTCATGCTCTGGCTTGTGAGTATGTTTTCCCTTTTTTCCTTTTCTTCAGCTCACATCTCCCAGCCTAAACAAACCAATTTAATGAGGAAAACTAACCACTGTGCCCTTTACAGTCTGGTCATCAACTTGACACTCCAAGCAGCACTACCATGGCAAGTGCCTGACTGCACAGGACAGCATCCGTGGCTCAGGGCTGCACAGGGAACATCCTCATGGTTTGGGACAGACCCTGCAGGAAGACCTGCACCCTTCTGAGGACTTACATATAAAAGCAACTTATGCTTTGTAGGTCTCCATCATTCCTGTCAATACCCCTCTATGTGTAGTGATTAAGGGTTATTATCCCCATTTTACAGAGGTGAAGTAAGTTGCCAAAGGCCATGGAGTGAGTCGGTGCCCAGTGCAGATTAGAGCACAGGAGGGGTGTGCCCTGCTCCCAAGCCTGCATTTCTTCCTCAAGACTGTGCTGCATTCCTTTAGAGGATCAAACAATTGCTTCAGTAGACTGTGCTAGAACACGCTAATCCAGCAATTAACGCTGGCGAGTCAACGATGTGACATCTCTACATCAGCAGGTTTATGGCTGCTGCCTGAATTGCTTCTCACAGACTGACTTCTACCTGTCCACTCGTCCACTCTTCTGCCTCTCACCCACTGTCTCTGTACCCAGCCATTCCTCCTTTCTATACATCTATCTCCGCAGGCCCTCCTTCCTGTCCTCCTTCCCTCTCTCTTTCACTCTTATTTCTACTCAACTTGCTCCCCAGAGCCAAACTGAGTAGAGTTTCCTATTAAACTTACGTCAATCTCCTTAAGCCTAGATTCTTGCTTTGGTCTGAGAAAAAAATTGGAAGCGCCTGAACCTGTGCTCCATGGTGACAGGTGGGTCCTGAAGCAGGTACTTTCTCCTCTATCTTCACATCAGAAAATCTTTTCTCAGTGATTTGTGTTCAAGCCAGGTTCTACCTTATGTTTTTCTGAAGGCATCTTCCACTGAGAGCCTGGGAGGCTGGCACATCGTTTCCTTCCTGTATTATGCAAACCACCCCACAGGCAAGAAATTTCACTAAGACTCTACAGGGCAGGTGGATGTTTATCCACATCCTCTGCTGTGATGCTGGGCATGTTTGGAAGTGGCAGAGAAATTACTTCGTCTTTGTGGTCTCATCCTTCTGTCCTGTCTCTGCAAGCCTGGTAGACACTGCCTACAGCCAAGCCCAGCCCACGGAATCCTCTGAAGAGGACCATATACAGCCTGGCAGCAGCTCATGACTAAGAACCCACTATTTACACAAATCCTCTGCCTAAACAGTTGCCAGGTTAATTTTTGTTGTTTTTCCAAATGCTACTTCCTTGGGACATCCTTGGCATTCCACTTCCTCCTTCTAATTATGTATCAGTTACAGCTGTTTTTTATCAGATACTTTCATAACCTGGCCAAATCTTAGGTGTTCTGCTTCTTCAGTCCTTGTCCATAAAGGAAGCCCTCAGTCTCTTAACCACTTGGTCCTGAAGGTCATCTAGATAAGAACATTGCTCTGCCGTATCAGTCTCATCCTCACTTAAAATTCTAAAAACCTAGTACTAACATAATGAACTATTTTAATCCAGCAGTCTATATGGTTACTGCTGCTAGCCTTCTACAGCAAAAGAAACCCAACCCCTCTGCCCCATCAGCAACAATGACACTCAGTGTTGGCTTCTAGTGCTGTCCAAGCACACAAGAAAACTTTCAGTAAAGTGGATTTTGGTCCAGCATGGGAAGAAAATTCTGTCCTGAAAGTGTATTGAATCCCAAATATACACGTCCTCAACAGATTCATCCCAAGAGATATGGCCTAGAAGTCATAGAACCGCAGAATCCTAGAATGGCTTGAATTGGAAGGGACATTAAAGATCATCCAGTTCCAACCCTCCTGCCATGGGCAGGGACACCTCACACTAGACCAGGTTGCTCAGAGCCTCATTTAACCTGGTCTTAAACACTCCCAGGGATGAGGCATCCATAGCTTCTCTGGGCAACCCATTCAGTGTCCCACCACTCTCACAGTAAAGAGTTTCTTCCTAATACCTAATTTAAATCTACCCTCTTTCAGTTTAAAACCCTTGCCACTCATCCTATCACTACACTCCCTGATAAAGAGTCCCTCCTCATCTTTTCTGTAAACCCCCTTTAAGGATTGGATCGCCACTATAAGATCTCCCTGGAGCCTCCTCTTCTCCAGGCTGAAGAAACTCAGTTCTCTCAGCCTGTCCTAATAGTGGAAATTACCTCCTCCAGCCCTGCTCAAACAGGTCCATGTCTTCCTGTGCTGAGGACTCCAGAGCTGAATGCTGTATTCCAGGTGAGGTATCACCAGAGTGGAGTAGAGGAAGCAGAATCACCTCCCTTGCCCTGCTGCTCACTCTGCTAGGGATGCAACCCAGGGTGCCATTGGCTTCTGGGCTGCGAGCACACGGTGCCAGCTCATGTCCAGCTTTTCTCTCAACAGTCCCCCCAAGTCTTTTTCTGCAGTGCTGCTCTTGATCCCTCCATCCCTCATTTTGTGTTGTACTTGGCCTTGCTGAAGTTCATGATGAACTTCACTACCCCACCTTCCCAGCCTTTCCAGGTCCCTCTGGATGGATGCCTTCCCTCCAGCATGTCAATTACACCACACAGCTTAGTGTCTGTGTGTGATTGACATGCTGGAGGGAAGCGATCCATCCAGAGCACAAGGGATCCATCCAGGGCACAAGCTGGAACACAGAAGGTTCCATCTAAATATGAGGAAAAACTTCTTTCCAGTGAGGGCGATGGGGCACTGGCCCAGGCTGCCCAAGGAGGTTGTGGAGTCTCCTCTGGAGATATTCAAAAGATGCCTTGATGTGATCCTGTGTAATGTGCTCTAGGCAAATCTGCTTTTGTGAGGGGATTGAACTACATGATCTCTAGAGGTCCTTCCAACTCAAATGATTCTGTGGTGTCATCTGCAAACTTGCTGAGGGTGCCCTCGATCCCACTGTCCATGTCACCGACAAAGATGTGAAGTAGCACTGGTTCCAATACTCCTTGGACACAAGGACAAGTTCCTGGTAAAAAATTCAGTCAGTTCCAAATGGGTTCTGTGATTTTGAAGAAATTTCATTTTTTGTCCCCATAAAATTAAAAGTTAGCGGTAGCTCTGTACAAGTTAAATCCTCATATATCACCCGTGGTCAGCATGAGGACCTCTTTGGTGGACTCCATGTGGAGATTTGTAATGAGACAAGTGACTGAGATTTAAGAATAGTGCCCATGACTTAAAGAACACCACACTTAGAGGGCTGGAGAAGATCTGGGCTCTCCTGGATGCTTCAACTTCTCTCAGCTGCAGAAGAGAGTGGCAAGGCTGCAAAAACACCACTTGGCTAAGAGCAACCCATAGAGTAAATTATCTTCTGCCAGATTTCTGTTGGCTTTGTGACATGTGCCATAGGATCTGGCAAAACACAAGAATCATTAGGGTGTGCTATGAGCTCTGAGTCATAATTCCATGCTGCCCTGAGGATCTTTCTGCCTTTCTTATATAATCCAGTGTTTGTTTACTTTCATTGCTTTGGAGATAATAGTGCAATACACAGGAACATCTACCCACGGGGAGTGCAGTTCCAGCAAGGTGAGTTCAATGGGTTACTGCACAGCATGTGCTACTAAGGTAGTTCAGACCTAGTTCAGTGGGTTATGCCGTTGAATGATAAACAGACATTTGGCATCCCTGGCTGGCTCACACTGACATTCCAGTGAGACCCTATCCAGGCTCATTGGATTTTCCCACAGAAAAGACTAATCATGGAAATCCTCCTAGCATCCAAATGTCTTGAAAAGCAGAGACCTCAAGGCTATAGCATGCTGAGAAGCTCTTACATGGTGACTTTGGCTCCCATGAGGATCTGGGATTTATACTTGTGCTGATCAGAGGTGGTTACAGAACAAGCAGAGGTGAAAAGAGGCAGAAAGTGTCACTTGGCAATCCATGGAAGGCCCCAGTTCAGCAAGATCCTGAAGGAGAAGGGGAATTTTAAGCATGGTCCATACCACACTCAGTGAAGCTCCTCATAACCAGATCCATGCCCTTAGCATGAACACCATCACCAAAGATAACAACATCCTCCAGTTCTGTATACTGGTCTCTGGAGGAACTCTGTATGCCCATGCATGCCTTAAGGACATGGATTCACCTCTACTTGCATTTATGGGTCTCCTGCTTAGGACAGCACGACTGCTTTGGAGACAGCATGAAACAGCAAATGGGATAGTCCACCGTGGTTACCTTTTGTAAATAAAGGACGGTCCCTTTAAGAACAGCATAAAATTTCTTCCAACCTCTTCTTCCTCTGGGAGCTAAAAAAGGAAGAACATTTAATTATACATGTCTGCTTCTGCCAGTACTGCTTGACTGTCATATTTCTGGCAAAATCAACCCTTCTCCTGACCCACCACAGGCATGCACTGGTGCCCAGACTTCATACACCTCCAAGCTATTGCTTATGAGCAGCTTGTCTGCAGGGACATGTGTTTGAGAGACATGGGCTGGGAGACACAGCCTCCCAGCAGGAACACAACCAGGTCCAAAACAGAGATCAGCTGGTATAGGGGTACCAGTGGACACATGCAGGAAGTGTCTGCTCCTCCAAATCCAGGTTCATGTTCCTTGGACTAAATGTTGAGAGGCAGAGACATTTCCTGAGCTCCTCTGCTTCAAATGAGTCAGGCAGACATACCCTGGATAAGGCAGCTCCTGTTTCCCTGAGGAGAGAACATTACCACCATCTGTCTTGGCTGACTTGAGGACAGAGAACTTGCTGGAAGCTGGAAACGGGCAAGAGGTGAGAGGAGCCATCTACATCACCACAAGACAGCCAATTCTCCAGGCATGGGCTATTAGGAAAGTGCTGGAAGCAAGGGAGGCCCTTGGTGGTAATCTCTACTCAAGACTTTTAATTGTCTGCAGTGACGGGGTCAATCATATCAATTAGCAAAAGGGGTAGTCCAAGTTTTCAATTAATCTCTGCTACAATCCCAAATATATTTTCCTTCACCTTTCCTGTAATCCCATATTCTGGCAGCAGAGCCATGAGGCATCCCGTTGTCCACCAGTGAAGAGCAGCTGTTTCTAGCACATGGCAGAATATGGACAAGAACAAAGATTCAGAGCCCAGACTCTCCCCAAGGTCAGTGGACAATTGCTGTGGAACCAGCCTCAGCCCCTTGCTCAGCGTGTGGGATTCAGGATTATGCCCAGGATGCACGACCAGGTCTATCTGCATGAGACAGGCACTGTTAGGTTACTTGGCAGTGAGAAGGGATGAATGAGGTCTCCTGAAAACTTTCATGTCTACAAAAGCCTCAAAACACCCTCCTTTCCCTGTACCCTGGCACTCATGGATCTGGAGATCTCTCTTGTGCTCCCTGGGATGTGGTGAGGAAACGCCTTCAGCAGGAGAGCCAGGGAGAAGGCTGGAGCAAGGCTCTGGCACTGCCTGGGGCACATATCCTCCTGTTCCGTTAACACGTACTTCTCTTCCCATCCATGTCTGCATGGGTTTTACGTGTGAGGACACCGTGCTTGTAGGTGACTGCATTCAGCGCTTGGGGGATGTCCAAGAAGGGGTTGCTGCTGTCAACAATCCTTGTCACTTTCTTCGCACTGGCTCCAAATTTGTCATCTACCAGCTCCGAGAGTGATTTCCTCAACTCGTCCTCATCACTTGGAAACAAAGTCACAGAAGACATTGAGTGGAGGACATGCGGGTTGGGTCAAAGTGTGCCCTACCTGCTTTGGTTTTAAAGAAATTTATTACAAGATTAGTCAAAGAAAGAAAATGAAAGGAGATGCAGGGGCTGTAACATGCAGTGGTGATCTGAATATAGCTGGGAGAAGAGTGGGTGGCAGGTAACTGACTGAGTAGTCCCACTGTGAGGTTACCAGGTAAGGGAATGGGTGCTTGTCTGAACACCAGGAAACTGCAGACACACCATTGCTGAGGACTACAAGCATTTCACAGAGAGAGTCTCCAATTCTGTGCCCTAAAATCAGAGTTTAAGGAGGTCTTTTGATGAAGACCAAGTATCATTGGGTTTTCTCAGCTTCTGAGAGGCAGCCCCTGGGGCCTCGCAGGTACTTGGGGAGCTTGAGGAATATACTCTGTATGTCTGAGGAACAAAAGCTCACAGATGTTATGGAGATGGGTCACTTGATCAAAACCCACATACCCTGTAATAGATTATACATCAACTACCCATTGGTGTCCTCAGGATGGGCCAGCAGAGAGCAAGCTGGTCGTTTCCATGAAAATTGCTTCTCCTCACAGATCTTCCGGTCCTGGACCCTGGACAGCAAGGGCTGAGCAGCTTAGGGAAGTGTCCATTGCCTTCACCATGCCTGCCTCTTCCTGTTTGGAGTAAAACTTACTCCAGTGCATAGAAACTAGAACTTGAGAAATGGTAATTCCCAGTGTCCCTGAGGTATTAATGAGAAAGAGCAAACAAGGAATTTCTGCCCTGTGTGGTACATGTCAATGTCTAAATGATATGAGTGGTCATCTTAGGTTGCAGATTAGACTGGGACCAAACCTCAGCTGTGGAGTGACCCAGGGGTGATTCCACTGGCTGGGATGTCAGCAGTAAAATACCACACTTCCCTACCTACAGCAAGACGGCCAAAGCATCAGCCACTTCTTGGAAGAGAAAGATGATTTCTTAGCCCTCAGCACCCACAGGAGTCCTGGGGCTCAGGCAGAGCCCAGACACTACACCTGTGTGGGGAGTTAATGGGGCTCAGTTTTCTGAGCTGCACCAGAGAGACTCCTCTGAGCTCCTGCTTGCTGCTGCTATGATGGTCATACACCTGCCTGGATGGTTGGGCTTTGTGAGCAAGGACATTTCATTCCCTGGGAGGGACAAGGACAGAAAGCAGAGGCAGGAAAGGAGAAGAGGGTCTTGCCTGTGCAAGGTTATGACTCAGTGCTGTGTCTCTGAAAGAGCAGGTCCCCCACATCAGGGAACATCTGTCCCACAGCAGAGGAGCTGAGAGGTCTCTCCTGTTGCAGCCTGTCCATCTGCAACCAAGCAGGACACCCTGCAGCAAGGCAGGTCCCAGGCCGGTGTGGACTGAAGGAGGGGGTGCAAGGTTACAAGAGGGACGGGTGGAGGAGGGTAGGAGGGGGGTGAGATGCTGCGGACTGGAACGGCACTGCTGCAGCGGGACCGCAGGGGGCTGACATCCCTGGATGTGCCCAAGCCAGGGAGCCTGTGCTGGCAGGAGTTGTATAACTGCTGCCTGCAGCCAGCGAGCAGATGCACTTCTGCTGAACTCTTACATAAACCATCCCACCAGCACCTTCTGCAGAGCTACAGAGCTCCCTCTCGTGACTGCATCCACGAGACAGGGTGTAGATGGCTTCAGATCTGGCACTGCTGCCACACAAGATGTTTTGAAAGTGAAATCGATGCTACATGACCTGCTAAGAAACCACTGCCCAGGGCCATTGTCTGGCTGTGTCCCTCCCGAAGGAGACAGTGGCCCACAGCGAGTGCTACTGCCATCAGGGCATGGCTGGCAACAGAGAGTCCAGCTCTGCAAAGCTTGACCCAGGTAGCTGGGAAGGGAGGTGGGATAAAATTGTCTCCAGACACTTTTCTAGCAAGGACAATATGAGGAGAAGAGCAGGTGATGCAGTTTATGGCCCAGAGGGTCCTGCTCAGTCCCGTAACTCTCTGGAGACAAAAGAGGCCTGAGGTTAAGGAGAGGAGAGGAGAGGAGAGGAGAGGAGAGGAGAGGAGAGGCGAGGAGAGGGGGGGAGAGGA
>JAAGNO010022509.1:21472-31675 GCA_033439905.1 Ceryle rudis
GGAGAGGAGAGGAGAGGAGAGGAGAGGAGAGGAGAGGAGAGGAGAGGAGAGGAGAGGAGAGGAGAGGAGAGGAAAGGGGAAATGTCTACTGTTCTAGCTTAAGGACATAGGTGTGTGATGGGCTTCCTCATGGCAGTGGTGGGAAGGTGTTTGGGCTGGGGAGCACATCACACCCCTTGCTGAGGGTCCTGGCCTGTGCTTTGAGTGGCAGGGAGGTAGCAGAGCAGAGGCAGAAGGGCTGAAGAAGGTGCTGCATGAACCCATCATGGAGGCCACCATGCTAACTGTTCCTAGACTTGTTTCAGTGTAACAAATGATGACTGGGAGGAGGACACAGAGTGCATGTCTTCGAGTTTGTGGGTGACATAAAAATGAGAGGTATAGGGCCACTGCTCAGAGGGACAGGAGCCTCACTAAATCACAGCACACCAGTACTGCAATGGAGTGGTCCTGCAGAACGGTCAGCTGGGGCTGACTGGCTGGGGAGCTGCTCTGCAGAAAAGGCCCTGGGGCTTCTGGTGAACAGCAGGATGAACGGGAGCCAGACAGTGTGTCCTGTTAGAGAGGCCAAGAGCATTCTGGGCTGTGTAACAGCGGCACAGTGAGGAGGCTGAGAGAACTGCTCATCCACCTCTGCTCTGCACTTGTTACATCATATCTTGATACAGCGAACACTAATTGGGCTCCCAATACAGAAAAGGCATTAACAAGGCAGAGAGAATTCAGTAGAGGCCACCAAGATGCCTTGGGGATGGAGTACTTGCTATGTAAGAAAAGATTAGGGGAAACAGATGTGTCCAACTTAGAAAAGAGACGTCTTTAGGGGACCTTGCGGCAGCCTTCCAATACGTGTGAGGAGGTTATTGAGGTGACAAAGCCAGGCTCTTAACTATGGTGCATGGCAGGAGGACAAGAGACAATGGACATGAGTTAAAACAACAGTGGTTTCAAAAGGATTTTAAAAAAATGACACAAAATAATTAAGCATTGGTTCATGGATCCAGAGGGGCTGTGGGTGCTCTGTCTTTGGAAGTTTTCAGGATCAAACTGAACAAAGCCCTGAACATCCTGGTCTGAATTCAATGCTGCCCATACTTTGAGGATGAAGCTGGACTGGAGATCTCCCAAGGTCCCTTCCCACCGGAGTGATTCTCTAACACTATCTCCAGAAGAAACTATATGGAAGACATGGAAAGTCTCAGTGACCAAAATAACCCCAGACCTTGAGCTTCTTTTTCAAACAACTCTGAAGCACCTGGCGAGGGACCAGCATTTTATAGGTGCAATAGTAAACAAAGAGGGTATTCCCTTCCTTTAGTTCATGCCTGTGGACTTTCTGTCCATAGACTGCTATAACCCTCACCATCTGGTTTTGTGTCTAAGCCATAAAAAAACCCAGCGTCACTACAGGAGGGACTTCAGTGCTTAAGGGATTGGCAAGAAATGTTCTGCAAGCTTCTGGGGCTAAAAATATGACTCAAAACTTGTTGGCTACTTTGAAAGACAGACTGTCTCTCAAATGCTTAACATATACTTACATGGCCCACTCCAGCTTCTCATTCTTGATGGAGTTATATAGTGTCTGAAACAAGAACATGGTATTAGCTGTGTCTCTCATGGAACACATGTCTAGGTTGTGGAGATCATCTCCTCTACACCCTGCCCGTGTTCTTCAAGAGATACCTTCCTTGCTGAAAGGTCCTGGAGAAGTATTCAGCATTGAGCAGGACAACTGCTGTCCTGCTAGACCCATTTTTGACTATGTGCCATGGTATTCGACTGGAGACATGAGCAGGAGAGGGATCTGGCATCCAGCCTTGCTCAGGAGACAGTATATGACATTTTTGACTTATTCCATGTGCTGCGCCTACTCCTGAGTGAATTCTGGACAACACAAAGATGGTAGAAGACTCTGGGGTATGTCAAGACACCTTCAGACTAGGGAAAAGGGACAGTGGAGGCTTGAATGCTGCCCTGAGAAGCAGGGAAGAGATGAATGACCTTGGGGATCAGCTCTTTTGGTTCCTCCCGTCCAAAATTCCAGTAGCTTCTCTGGGGGACTGGGAAAGAAGCAGGAATGGGATAGGAAAACACAATATGGAGGTAGCCCTGACCACAAATTCTGTGATACTGAGGGATGGAGTAGGGTGAGGCCTGATTGGAGGTGGAGGTATCATCTAAAGGACAATGTGACACCCCTGATGTGGCACTGGTCATTTCAACCTACTTCTATATAGCAAAACCCAGGTCAGGTTGCTTGCCCTGCAGCAGGTGCAGACAACAGTGGTGGTGTTAAACCACATGGAAGGAGAAAACACTCACTATCCCATGGTACTGAAATAGTTGTGTTGGAGCACTACATCTAATTACAGTTAAGTGAAGGGAGAGAAAAGTATCAGTGCAAGACCTGTGGTCTGATAAGTGCAAGTTAGCAGAAGCTATCCATGTGGGTTACAATTCTTCTAATGAAATTATTCTGCACCGGGAAATGCTAATTCAAGGGCTCAGAGTGTCCCAGCAGAACAAGGTGGCACTACAGTAATAATGACAGTATCCCACTGTCTATTTATATCACGTTACCTTCAGCAAATCCTTTGCAAAGTCCTTTCCATCGTTCAGTCCATCCAGGTTTGCTATGAACTGTTGACACGACATCTTTTTGCCAATATTCTGTAAGGCAAAGAAGCAGCTCATTAAACTTCTGGAGAGTTTTGACTTTAATCAGGGTGTCTTTTAAAGCCTGGGTTTGCCCCAAGAGCTCAAAGATGAAAGGTCTTCTGCTCTGATTTTCCACTGGGCTCTTTGCATTATTTGCTCATGCCAGCACTCAAACATTTCAAATCACCTCTTTTTTTTTTTTTTTTTTTTTTTTTTAATTGCTGGAGATCAAAAAATAACCCTGAAAATAACCTTTCCAGCTTTTGCTCCAAACTTTCTAAGTGATCTCACCTCTGGTCTCTGGGTTGGTCCTGGCATAGGGTGTGAGTCTCAAAACTCAAGACAAGCACTCAGACTACCTTGAAATTGCAACTCTCCAAGCCTGCTGTGTGTGAAATTGTGTGAGCATGAAGTGGCATCTGAAGACATTCGGCATTGGGCAATGATGTGTCCTTCACAGAAACAGTTATTTTTGATTGCCATTACAAAGAGATGATCCAAACGTGTGCTTGAGTGTTGTGGCATGTGAGCACAACACACATACACTGGGAGATGTCACAACCTGGAACACACTCATCACCAGCTAATGACAAGGCTATTTGGTGCTGTTGTCAACGGGTCATCTGGCATTCCTGATATCAGTCTGTGACATCTGTCTTCCCAAACCCATTACCCCTCACCACAGCCAGGTGAGTCACTTTCTCAGTCTGCAAGGGTGGAGAGGCTGGAGGCAGGTAGCCTTTTCCAAGCCTCCCCCTGCAATCCTACCTCTCCAAAGGACTAGAGCAGAGGTGTGGAGGAGTCAGTGGGAACTGTTGGTTTCATAAGGACTTTGATACTACAAAGGAAAGATAGGTGTCTCTGGTGCCATGTCATATTGCAGCCTTCCCACCCTGAAGTCCCTCAGGACAGACCATGTGGTGACATCACATGGAGCGGACAATGGAGTTAGTGAGAGGAGAGCATGAGCTGCCACCAGTGATCCTGAGGATCCCAACAGCATCCTGACACTGGAGGGGGCTTTGTATCAAGGTATCAACAGAGTGGCCATCCAGGTGGACCTGGAAGGATTGTCAAGAGCAGCAGAGCCAGGATGCTGCTTAGAGACTCAGTGAGGAAGAAGCAGGGCCTCAGTGGGTCACTGGGAGGTGATGAAGCTGCAGCAGATGATATAGGACATGCCCTGAAGAGTAAAATGTGTCCTTGGTGCAAGAAAATAACATTTTGAAAGAGACTGACAGCAGAACCCTTGCCCACAAACATGCACAACAGATGACCTGGAGGCTTCTGGCGAGGTGAAAGTATCAGCAAAGAATGAGGCCTTGGGATTAGCTCACAGTTCCCCCCCAGCTGCCGTCCGTGTGTGCAGAGTCTTGGCTACACAGAGAGCCAGTGCTGCCTTGGAACAGCTCTGTCTGATACTCTTAATTATGCCCCTGTTGGTGCCAGTTCCAGATGAGCTGGCACCCTTGAGAGATCAAGAAAAAGGAATAAAGCACTGCTACAAATCTGCAGTACCTGGGGACATGGTTGCAGCACAACACAAGGCTCAGCTGTCTTTGCTTTCTCATAGGGGAGCCCCACAGCTGGTGCCCATAACAGGACCCTATAGCTAGAGGCTGCCAGCTAGTGCTCTGTGGGTACACACACAGCAGAAGAGCTGCAGGGAGACCAGTAGACATGCTTCTAGGTGGTTTTTGAGAAGAGAGATTTGTGAACTTGCTGGCTGGTGAACTACAGAAAAAAAAGAAAAAGAAAGAAAGAAAAAAGACAGTAGCACAATGGTGTGTGGATGGAGAAAGGAAGGAGGGTGAGACATCTCATTAAAAAGTGCAGTAATGAATCTTCATGAAAGAAGGAGAGAGCTTGGAGGTGAGGTAGGTAGGTTGCCTGAGACCTTGAGGCACCACAAACTTTGCACAGAGAGAAGGTGACTACTTCTACCCCTGCCAAGAGTGCACAGCACGGGTCTTTCTGCCTGCAGAGACCTTGTTGCAGTGATCCAGCAATGAATGCAGAGGCCAGCACATTTTAGGACGTGAATGCAGTGAGAGAAAGTGGCGCAAGCCTTGCAAAGCCTTTGGGTTTTTCATCTGTTGCATCCAGGACATATATTAATCCCAGAAGATGGCTTTTTTATTCTGTGATTTGTCTCTCCTGCAGGAAGCTTTTTGAGCTCCAACTGAGGGAGCAGGCACACCGTGGCAAAGTTGCTAACTGCTGAGCAATTGAGGAGGATGAAAGCACCCCTTCTCAGACAAGCAGAAGAGGTGATGCAAAGGCTCCAGCAAGGATGCTAATACTGTGAATCAGCTGGTCAGACAAGGTTGTTGAAGCACTGCAGATTCAGGGGCAGGATTCAGGCTGGCTGCTGGCAGGATGCTGGGGTGGCTCAGACTCAATACAACCTCCAGTCAACAGAATCTTAGCACCCCAGCTTGCCACTTTGAGAAAAGGGCTGGAGCCATCCACTCAAATACAAAGCCCTGCAAGTGCCTCCAAATCAACACCAGCTGAATAGAGGAAACAACAAAACCCCACTCCAGCACATGGACTTTGCAGCTTCATTGGTTCAATTCTTGCAAAGAAACAGTTCTGTGATCACAAGTTGCCTCATTATCAGTGGCACCAGCACCAGGGACTGCCTGAGCTCTCGCACACTACAGCAGTGTTTAGCAAGTATGCGGAATCCCAGGAACAACTCTGGAAAGGGCCATCAGGAGGGCACAGTGGGGTGCCTTCTTATACAATAGGCCATCTTGCTGATTCAGCAGGATCATCACATGTGGATGTAATCCTCAGGGGAATGTATCTGCACACCTCAAAGCTCAGTGTTCAGATGGTCCGTGTCCACTGCTGAACCTCTGGGCAGGGAGATGCACCTTCATTTCTGCCCAGTCACACAGATGGAGGCATTTTACTTTTTTTTGTGGTGCATCAGTCACTCAGCAGCAATAGAGCAAGCCAGCAAGGCGGCTTCACAGCCATAAGAGCCGTAAATAGATACTGTTCCTGATATGTCCCCCTGGCATAAAAGAACTTCATCCCATCCTTGCTTGTTCCAGGCCATGCAGCAAAGCATGAGAAAACATTGTGCATCATCTAGCACCATGGTGTGTGCTTGGGTGGAGACCAAGTGAGTGAACAGTGGATTAAATAGATGGAAAGGGATGGATAATTAGAGGAGTGGGGAGAGACAGTATGGGAATGGATGGAGAGAGGTGAATGGGTGCAGACGGTGTATGAGAAAGGAGAGATACAGAGACAAGGTGCATGATGGTGGTTAGAGGGCATAGGAATAAATTAGGAAGGATGAGATTGATCTAATGGCAGGTAGACAGGGATGATCCCACTGTCCCATTGTCTCAAACCAGCATAAGTCCCTGATTTACAGTTGGATTCCTGCCTCCTCCGGGCCTTAGCCATCTGCTACTGAGCTGACTCACCCAAGATGATTGCAGACCATCTCCTGAAGTGTCCAGGATGGCTCTATCCACCTCCAGAAGACTCTGAGCTGTAGCCTGGCATTCTTTGGCTGTTACCAAGTTCCAGCATGAGGAGGCTGGAGCTGGGTGCTCCATGGAAAAAGCAGGTGTCATGTGAAAGTCCCAGAAGGTGAAGCAGGTTCCTGAGGGCCAGAGGCCATGAAGAGTGGCTATCTCCAAAACTCCCTCTCTGAGGTGCTAAACCACTTGAGCTTCTAGGCTGGAGGCCCCAGGCATCAAACATCTCAGCTGCAAAGTGGTGAGTGGAGTACATCTCCTGTGAGTTCCCCAGTATGAGCGCTATGCCCCTAGTAGGCCTCGCTTTTACTCAGGTTCTTTTGACCTCTCCCAAATACTCATATTCGGAGGAAAAAAACCCAAACAACTACATTTATGCTTCAGCATGAAATGAGATCCATTGGTCTGACTGGACCAAGGGATCCGTTAGTGGATGTGTTCTAGGCTGTAGAAACAAAATCATCCCTCTGAAGGGAACAAACCCACAAACTTCAGGTACCAATGACCTCTTGGCCACACAAAGCTGCTGTGACAGACTGCTGTCACTCTGCAGGTGACGCCACCAGCTGCTCATATGTCAGAGCTCTTCATCTCTCCTAGTGCTACTAACACAGCAGTACTGCTATTACCAAAACATAAGCTTGGCTTAAGCAGAATATCACAGGGCTTATAAGATGAACAGCGATGGACATGTGGAGTTAGGAGCTACGTGGGATCGTGGGATTTCAAGCTTTGTTCAGTGACCATGAGAGCTGCTGGCCTGCTTTTTGAACAAACATTAAAGCTTGTTGCATTACAATGAGACTCCAGAAGCTAGGCTTTGCTAAAGTACCAAAATGCAACCATGAGTGCTGGTGATGCACAGGGTGTTGCTTTGTCACTGTCCTTCCATGGCCAGCAGTTCTGAACAAGGAAGATAACACTGACACTTGAAAAGGAGACAGTCTCCAAGGGGCAGAGATGGAGAACAGGAGCACTTACTTTGTCATAAGATCTCCTGGATCTCAAACAGCACCAGCAGAACAAGGTAGAGAGTTACAACCACCTGAATTGTACTACAAGACCTGTAATGTTTGGTGGTGGCTGCTAGCCATTGTACACCAACTCCAGGTGATTTGATAAAGATGGAGCATCTCATTTTAAAGACAGTTTGGAAACAGGGTCTGAGTGCAACAGTACTAAGGCAAAATTCCACTGTGGCTGGGTGCAAATCCCATGTTGTAAGGTCAATCTCATCACTTTTAAGCTTGGACTATTTGTATGTGGTGGTCACTGCTGAAATAGTGAACTAGCCCATTCTAGAGACACTGATGCAGGAAAGTGCACCTTTACAGAGACACATCCACCACCCTTTCCTAACCAAAGGAATTTCCCACTCCATGGCAGTGCACAGTAAAATACTGAAAAACACACACAATATCTGAAAAGTAAATAAAATCAAAAGTGATATGCAATATCATGACAGCATCTTTAACAAAAAGGAGAGATCACACAATCCAGGTACAGGCTGCACTTCATGGAGGTTTCTTTACACAAGGAGAATTTTATGTGATGTATATCAGCTGCTGGTGGTTGCTAAGTAGTAAAGGACACTGCAGCACAACCACTTAGGGATCCAGACAAACAAATTCTTTTCTTTTTTTTTTCTTTTTTTTTTTTTTAAGACAGAAAAAAAACAAATCAAATGCCAGTGCTTTAAAGCAAAACACTAGAATGACTGCACTTACCACCTGGTAATGGGTTAAAGAGCAGAAAGAGAGGTTCCAGGAGCAGAAGGAAGGAAAAAAAAAAAAAAAAAAAAGGAGGAGAAGGAGAAGAAGAAATTAATGTTACACATGTGGAAAAATAAAAAGAAGATTTTTCAAAGAAAAGCTCAGAGATTTCTACACCTGGTCAAAAGAAAGCTAATTTTTCTTTGCCTAGATAGCATGAGATTATTTCTTCTTACCAGGCAGCTTAGCCAACTTGTCAATGGAAAATAGAACTGGTGAGGTTTTGGAGCTTTAGGGTTTTCTACCCAGAGACATATTTTTGACTTTTTTTTTTTTTTTAAATTAAACAATCTAGACAAAATAAGATTATTTTGGCACGAAGTTGCATAGTTTGCCCTCTGCTGCAATGCTGCTTTTGCTGTTGCAGTAAATGCTTTGATGAAAATATTTCCTTGTCTCCATCTATTTTGGCTGAAGGATGAATGCTCTGTGAGACCCTGCCAGGAGCCCCACTGCTATCACGCCATGTGCACAGACACTTTGCCTACCCATGTTACTGGCAGCCATGTGGGTGGGAATGGACCCAGTGGCCAGTATAACACTGGTCATAGGCTACCTGTTCCCCAAAGGTTGAGGCCAAAGCAGCTGTAGCTAGCTTGGGGTAGGCCACAGTGCACATCTGGAAAGGATGCTCTTCCAGAGACTGGTGATTCCCTTCACTGACTGCTGTGTTCAAATGTTGCCACTGTCATGAAGGCAGTATCTGTGCTGTAATGGTGGGGAGGGTCTCCCAGGTGGACTTTCAGGATAGTACTGGTGAAGCTGCATCTTTGCCAGCATAGGTGAAAAGCATTCATGTAGTAAAAAACTCCACTCAAAGCTGATTATAAACCAATATGCAAAAAAAAAAAAAAAGAGCTAGGTTATGACCTACCCTCCCTTCATTAACAAGCTAAGGAAGAGAAAATCATGACAAGCCTCTGCAGATGCAAATCATCATCAGCTGGAGGCAGAAGAGGACTCTGATGAAACAGCTTGGAAATCATGGGCTTGTGGGGCAGAAAAAGGGTGCGTAAGATTCACGTGCACAAGCTGCTATAACAAACCATCCCCTCATGCCCCCTCCGTCTTCACACAAGCCTGAGCTCTCAGAGAGGGTTATGAAAGAAGGCACTTCAGTGACCCCAGACTGGAGGAGCCATTCTACCCCTGGACAGTGGGCACAGCCCTCTGAGGCTCACAGCCATGCTCTACACCTGCAACTTAAGGCTAGAGAGCAGGGAGGAGATTTGGGCTTTCCACAGCACTGGACAGGGTGCAGAGTCAATGCATCCTCCCACATGTATGCAATACAGGGGTCTCCAAGGGTACACAATGTGCCAGTGGTGTCTCCCATGCCCAGTTCCACCTACCCTCTGCAAGTATTTTTCCTCCCATTCTATTTTGCACACTATACTCTGATTGACCTTTTAAGAAGACGTACAACCCATGCCACCTGAAAGAGACTCTAAAAGTTGGTGAGAGATCTTCTTACAGCCCCTGCTGTTTTCCAGTCACACCTTTGGACCCTGAGCTCTACTCAAACTGTTCCTTGACCAGAAGCCTCTTTGATATGAAACTCTTCAGTGGCTGTTCTCTCTTGGAGAAAAGGAAGAGCTGGGACTTACTTCATGGCTTGGGAAGGAAAGGTCAAATCTAGACCTATATGAAACCAATGAGTCCCTTGCAGCAGTCTCTGGCACAAGGGGAGCTTCAAGTATCTGCACCACAATTGGTGCTGTTATTTGCCAGCCCCACAGGAACTGGTGGTGAAGTCCTCTCCATGAGAGCTGCTGGGACAGGGTTGATGCATGCAACAGGTCCTGGGAAGAACGCTGCATTGTCTGTGCCTGTATAAGATAGCTGATGGCAGCAGGAGAGATGCCTTCAGCTTGAGTGTGGAGTGACACTGAAAGAAGTATCCCCAGGTCTGTGTCTGGCACCCAGAATTCCCCCTGGAGCTGGTCAGTGTTCTCTCTGCCAACCTATCTCAAATTTTCCACCAACACATCCTGTTTAAAGGACAAACCTCTATACTGGGAAGGCAAAAATAAAAGATGCACCTCCAAGTGCTACTTACATGGCCGTGAAGGTCTGTGTTTAGCAGCATCAGGGCGCAGGTGAGCGTATGAACCCCATCTGAAACACAGAACAGACACATGGTTGTGATTATTCCCCTTCGCAGGCAGTTTTGGTGTTTGCTCTTGGCAGACCACTGCAAAACCAAGGCTAGTTGCTATGTCTGGGGACATTAAAAATATCTATTACCTTCAACTGTGTAAGGTAATTTA
>JAAGNO010022509.1:31715-47762 GCA_033439905.1 Ceryle rudis
TCCCTCAAACATTATGTTTTCCTGAAATGATCACCAAGGAATTGGCTTTAAAGAAGTTTTGTCAATGTCTTTTTGAAGACTGGACTTTCCACTGAGCCTTCCTCCACATCCATTTTGTGCCGATGCCATTGTAGAGACCCTGGCAAACAGAGCTAGTTTACCCCAAGTTGATCACAGTCATCCCAGGGGTTTGTCCTGAGGTCTTTAGCCATCATTCCCAGGCAGCCTGTAAGCCCTTGAGTTGTTCAACAAACATCATTACTACAAATAAGTGCAATATTTTTGGTTCTCTGGCTTAATAAAACTCACATGAACTTTTCCTTCCATTTGAGACAGCACAGCACCCTTTTCTGTACCAGGTGGCCTGGTGGCTAACTGCTAGTTCAAAAACATGCTGTGTCCTGAAGCTGTTCAAGGTCAAGAGACTAGTCTCCATGCACCACCTCACAACAGTGAGATAAAAATGCATTCTGGAACATCAACTGGTCCTTGAAGGACCTCGCAAAACATGAGCACCAGGGAGGGAGGCAGGGGCAGAAATACTACAGGCTTGGTCTTTGGCCCTGTTCTTGGCATGACTTGGTGTGTTCACACAGATGGGCCAAGCCAGACATGACACGATGCTCCTAGCTTATTTCCCTGGTGCATGGTGCTCTGTGAATTGGTGTCCTCGGGAAAGGCTGTGACTTACCTCCAGGCCTGGCTGGGGATGTGGCACTGCTCTCTTCTTGTGGGGGTAGATGTACAGTCACAGAGAGCCAGCTGTGGCCTGTCCCCATCTGGATCAGCCACTAAACAAAAGCACCATTTGTGTGGAATACTTAGAGTCCCTGAGCAACCCATGCTCAAGGCCAAGCTCTAAATACTGCTAGCCAAAGGTGACCAAACATGAGCTCACGGTGAAGGCAACTGAGCACATGAACTTCTCCCTTTCCTGGAAAAAACATGGTCTGAGGAAGGAAGGGTTTCTCATAAGAACATCACATATTTCTCTCTTAGGGCTGACAGTCCAGGGGACAAAGGGTGAAGGACATCCCTCTTCAAGAGACAATCACTTCTCAAGAAAGATATTGCCTTCACTTTTACATGAAGCATCTTTGGGCTTAGGACAATGTGCCTTCCCAGTGTGTGTTTTTGAGTCTCTGTGGGACGTTCTGGGCTGACATCTTCACCCGACTTTAGTGGTATCACTTTGGTCAGGCAAATCATGTCCCCCATGGCCCCAAGGTGGAGCTGCTGTCTCAAACCCTGCTATTCTCTTGCTGTTGCTTGGCTCAGTTCATTCACTTTTCTTTCAACTTTCACAATGTCACAACAAAACCATACAGTTCTTCCATGGCCAGGCTTCATCAGTACAGGAAAGCACTAATAATGTGTCCAGGATTCCACATTCTGGGAGAAAAAACAGCCACCCCACTCGGTGGTCAGTAAGTCAGAGCTTCTGCCATCATCATTTGCAGCATCCCATCATGCAGGGCTATTTTCTCCATCAGTGGAGGAGTTACTGAATCAGTTCATAGCAACACCCTGAAATGTCTTCTTCAGACCTTCTCAGCCCCCTGATCCTCTCCAGACCAAACTCTCTCACACTCCTATGCCAATAGACCATCACAGACAGAGGTGTTTTTTTAGAAATCTAGATAATACACAGTGGCTCAGATTTAATCTTGGTGTAACATCCTTTGCAAGTTTAGGCTGGATGCAACAAGAAGGAATTGCTTCCTGAAGAAAGAGCTTGCAATAGATTTCTCAAATCACCCTGCATCTAGCACATGCTTTTGTAGTATCTGCAAGAAGCAGCTACTTTGCTTCCCTCCATTGCATCAGCTTCATGTAGTACTTGGATTACAAATGCATTTTTCAAGCCTCATTCAATTCTAGCACTGAGCGCAGATCTGTTCTGCTTGGGACTCACATAGTTTACATTTGGTCTGCAGAAAGTGGTCCTGCCCAACCTTGCAAAATATGCTGCCACCATCACAGGCAACGCTGTGGCCCTGAATGTCAGTGGTCATGACAGCAGCAGCTGTAATGTGTTTCAGATCCAGTTTTCCTTATTCTTAATAGTTTTGTACTGTTCAGGAGTGTAACATTATCAAAACAGGTCCTACCAGTGGCACTGACACCTCCACTGAGGACCATGTGGTTATGGAAGCAGCATTTAAATTTCTGGCTTCATTGTGTTTGCGTTTGCAGACGCCTTCTCACAGAGTCTTCAGAACTGGGGTCTAATTTCTCTCCTGAGCAGCTGCCGCACTGTGGCTCCACCAGCAGCTTTTAAGCCATGTTGCCACATGGCAAAGCTTGTGTTTTGTTTGACTAGTCACTGCCCTCCAAACACCCTGTCCTGGTTTGAGCTAGAACAGAACCAATACTGTTCAGTGACTTTACTTTTCAGCTCAGTCTTTTTTGACTAACTGCACTTTATGAAGTTAATGGCAGATTTTCACAGCCAGTGTCTGCTTCTAGCGGTGATAACGCTCTGTGTTTAGAGTTACTACCAAGGCCTGGACTGGCCATGTGGTGTCCCCCATCCCTCCCAGGGCACCACACTCAGACCCTCTGATCCTGGTCTGGCTCTCTTGGTAGGGTCTGTACAGCATGTGGTGTCCACCATCCCACACAGGACAAGGATAATCAGCAGGGCAGGATCACAGCGAAAGGGAGAAGCTGTGGCCTTGCCTGAGCAGCAGGTGCTGTTCTGGCCCAGCTGTGGATGGTTGGTTTTACACTCGGGCTCTGTGATGTGTGCACTGTGAGTATGCAATGGACACTAGAGCCAGGGAAAGCAAGCGGTACCTTCGGAGGTGCTCTCTTCTGGGTTGCACTGGCAGTACCGCCGGGAGAAATGAATCAGCACCCGCTCCCGCTCCTGTGTCTCACCCATCAGCGGGAAGGCTTTCAAGAATGTCCTGCAAAGAGAAAGTGATACTTAAAGATGTCATGGATCAAACTGCTGGGCAGCACCCATGCTAAGGAGGGAGGTGGAAAGGGGGTCCTCAGAGCAGCTAGGAAGGCCTTTGTCCTCCCCCCAGCCTTTGCACCTCTGGGCCCCTACAGGTGCAGTGCAAAGGGTGTCTTATGGAACCAGCTCTGAGCTGTCTAGGGAAACATACTGTCAGTTGAGATCTGACCCACCTCTGGCGTGATGGAAACAGGATGGGTTGTCCGTCCCAAGGGAAGAAGTTTCTCCCACTTGCTCAGATTTTGTATGGGATGGGATTCCTAGGAAAGCTGCTCTCCACCATGGGGAAGCAGGTTGTGGGCCCTCCTGTTGAAGCTCACTTTTGGTGGCAGTACCTTGTGCCAAATGTGATGCCAAAGCAGAGATTAAATGACAAGCTGGAGCTCCCCCCAGTCCCTGCTCCTATCACATGGACAGCCTCCACGGTGTCGGGAAGCCTGAAGGAGAAACCCACCGCGCTGCTCCGCTCTGTCCAGCCCAGGCCCTACGCGGGAGTGCCAGAGACCAGCTCACCTGAGTGCTTTGTCAAGGGTCAGGCCAGTGAAGTCAAAGAAGCTGAGATACTCCTCTGCTACCAACTTGCTAAATTCGTTACTGTAATTAAAGAGGGAGTAGTCAGCCCTTTCATCAGGGAAGAAGACACTGTCTAGAAGAGGAACAGCAGGTTTCTGCCTCCTGGCCAGCCCAGCTCCCAGCGAGACACTGCAGATGTGATCCCAGACCCAGGGGCAATTTATCCTAGCTTGAAATGCTGCTGGAAGACCTCCAAAGGGTCCTAATGTGCCCACAGCCTATCGCTGTGGCAGCCAGCCCTAGACACCTGAGAAGGAGAGATGCATGCCTTCGTTGCACCTTTCTGCTGTGCTGCTGGCTGGGCAGAGCCTCCTCCCAAACCAGCCAGGAGGAGGAGGCCATAAAGATGTCCTGTGCTCATTGACACCTTCTCTCTTACTTAGTACTCTCCCATTGCTGGACGTGTCTCCTTCTCCTACTGCAATATTCCTGCTCTCAGCTTCATGCTAGCTCCCATCCCACCCTCTCACCACAGCACCTTGCTCACACATCAGATGGATTGCACTGGGAACTGAAGCAGGAGAGCTCAGCTGAGCTTCTGGATCTGCTCATCCCTGAATGCTTCTCCAGAAACTATTCTGCTGCCATGTTTTTGGAGACAAGTTGCCTTTAAAGCCAGAATGGGTGCTGGTAAGTCCCTCTGTCTACAGAACTTGGTGGAAGTGCAAGAGTAACCAGTGAATGCTGGCGAGAACGGGGGATGATCTCAGTATGCTCAGCCTTTGCCATATACAATTCCTGTTACTTCTCCCCACAAAATGAAAAGCATATTGCTAAGCACTGCACATCCAGCTTCGCACAGGCATGTGTTACAGGCAGAACTCGTGGATGCTGTAAAGACTCTGTCATGGATGATGGTTAGAAGCACGGCAGACAGCAGGATCAGACAAAGCAGTGTGACAGCTCCAGAAGAGATGTCCAGGCTGAGTTTTGAGAGGTAGAACATAAGTATTGGTGCTGGACTTTGTGCAGGAGACTGTTTCAAATCCACAAGACCACACAGTCATAAGCCAATCTTATCATTTGGGATTCCTAGCTCTGGGAAAGAACACCATGGGCCCATGGCCCCTGGGTTAGTCTGCCTGAAGCAGTGACACAGTGATGGCCATGCAGATTCCTGCCAGCCTCCCATGGACACTTCTCCACATGTCCTGGAACCACAGCAAGCAGGGTGGAACCACAGCAAGCAGGGTGATATGAGATGAAGAAGATAACTGCATATTTGTAAAAGGAGATGCCACCACTTCTTTACCCCTTTGCCAAAAAACAAGCAGAACCAATCAAGCCCCAGGCCTCATCTGGGATCCTCTCAGCATTAAGTCTGCAAAGACTTCAAGCAGTGGCTGTGCCAGTGCCAGGAAACAGCCAGTGCTCTCCCTTCTGCAGGTCAGGTCCCACCTCAAACATGGAAGTTGTAATATCTCAGAAGAAAAAGTCTGATCCCTTCTGTTTGGGCAACTATTTACCAGGTCTCCTGGGAACCTGCTTGGGCACTCTGGACACAAAGCAACAACTGCTATGGATTACAGCACTGCAGTGATCAACAGACCAGGAAGGCAGGCAAACGTTGCTGCCTGACCCTTAGATTACCAGGTCTTGCTGAAGGCCAGGAGTCTATAAGGAATTTGTGACTCCCAGGTCAAGTGGTCTGTGTCAGATGCTATGATGCCAACAGACCCCAGCCTGGGTGCACATCACACATTTGTGTGTGACTCACTTGGTCCCTCTCTGCTTGGAGAAGCTCCAGACAGGGAATGCCAGCTTTGCCAAGGGAAACATGCAGTGTTGCAGGACACCTGAAGGCAGCCAGACCCCGGGAAGCAACAAACTATGTCTAGCCAGGGGCTCAGTGACATTGATGGAAGCCTTCTCCCTGAGCTGCAGAGCCAGGTAACATGCCCCAGGCATGCCTGGGACACAGAACTCCAACAGTGGCCAGGGCAGGACCGGGGCCTATGCTAAGGTGAGCTTAGATGTTTGCTCTGGTTTTCTCATTCAAGAATTGTCCTCCTCTCTCTCTCTCTCTCTCTGCTCATCCCAGACCCTCCTGCAGGAATGGGTGACACTTCAACCAGGAAGCTCAGACATGACAGAGAATTGTTCTTTTTCCCCACAAGCACAGCAAGGCACTGGTGAAGCCACATCTTGAGTACTGTGCTCAGTTTTGGGTTCCTCAGTACAAAAAAGACATTGAGGTACTGGAGTGAGTCCAGAGAAGGGCAGTGACACTGGTGAATGAGCTAAGAAGCTTTAAAATGAGATTTTACTTCTTGCACAACCCTCCTAGACATCCCACCTCCTACAGGGCGCTGGCCTGAAAGCACCACGTAAATTTAGCCTGCTCCCACCACTGTAGATTGGTTTTACACTGTCTTAAGTGAGAAAAATCAACTTAAAACACACGGATCCTCATCCTTCCTTTCCTGCTCTTCAAATCCTCTTGTTTGGTCCATGAGCCTGCAGCTCTATTCAGGACTTGTGCTGGAAATGATTCAGATGTGAAAACCCAGCAAAACAACAGAAGTTTTCTTTTAAAGGTTGTGTCAATTCAATTCCCAAGTATGTGTCACCAAACAGCTTTTCAAGGTGTGAGCATTGCAGGTATGAGTGAGGATTGTAATAACTAGCCAAGGGACACACTCAAATGTAATCCTAGAGACTCATTGATTAAAACTTCCCCCACTTAGTTTTCAAGGAAGGAGAAGGCCATTAAACCTGAGGTGCAGCAACCAGCAGATCACCTGCTACAAAAACCACAGCAAAAGAGAAGAAGGGAGGATGCTGCCAGGTAATAGAAAGAGCCTATCTAGGAGATCATTCGTGGGCTCCTTCTGTCCCATGGGAGTCACAGATGATCCTTGGTACTGAAAGCTTGGGTATTTACTGAGGGACAACTGTGTTCTGCTGGTCTGGACAGGAGTGAGAAATTTCAAGGACATAAAAAAAAAACCCCATCAACAAAGGTTATATCTGAGCCAGGAGAAGGATGATGGAGATTGGTATCCTCACACCCACTGGCATCCTAAAATAATCTGTTACTGCTACACTCCTTACTGTTACTCTGTCTTTTAGAAATCTCTCTTTTGAATAAACACTTTTTATTTCCTTCTGCTTTACCCAGGAAACTCTACCAGATGAGGTGCTTGGACCTCCAGTGTGTACCTGGCTCTCCATCAAACCCTTTATGCCATCTATACAGACTGGGTCAGCATGCACTGCAGCAAGTAGAATTTGGGATGAAGACATGAAAAACCTGGGGACTGGCAGAGAGCCCAGTGCAGATCCGGGTCTGGATCCCAAACCCTTTAGCCTGCAGACTGCTTTAGGTGGGGCCCTTACCAAATGCAGGAAGCTTTTGGTTCTGCTGGGCAGCAGTTTGTGGCAATTAATGCCCAATGCATGCAGGCAACTTGTAGGATTCAGATTGCAAGGGCACTGGACCAGTTTCAAACAGAAAGATCTCCAACAGCCCCAAGCAAGCCCTTGTAACAGCAGCTGTGTCCCTTCCTGCCTTTGTCCTGTGCTCCCAACATGATCAGTGCTCCCCCAAACCCTCCCCACCACAGCTGTGTTTCTGAAGGCCACATCTCCATCAACCCCTTCACAGGGTTGGCTGCAAGTCAAAGCCCCACTTACTTTTTCCCAAGCTGGCGTGCCACGTCGCAGCGCTTGAACCCTTCAAGGTTGTAGAGACGCTTGGCCAGCCTCTTGGCAGCCTCACTATCTGCCCTGCAGCCATTGGCCAAAGTGTCCGTGCTGCCCTGGTCAAGCTGTTCCGTGCTGCCCATGTCGGAGTCAGAGTCTGACAGCGCGTCTTTCAAGCTGGCGTCACTATACAGAATCAAGAAACAATTCAAGGAGCAGCAAAGCAACTTGATAAATGCAACAGAAAAGGCCACATTTTGATTTCTTTTTGTTCTAACCAAAAGTTATTAATAAAACCAATACATTTGTGACTGGACATTGGACAAACTCATTTCATGTCAAATTAAATAGTACAAATTTGTTTCAAATTTGTAGAAAAAGATTGAAGAGAAGGTGACTTCTCCCTGAGAAACAAGGATGTATCCATTCAACTCAAGCAGCCCCAACACCTTTTAAAGCTTCCCCTCTCTCCACTGGTACGCAAAGGGATATCCAGCTCTCTCAGAGCTGTGGACATTCAGGAAATCTTAGGGATAGATGGTGTGCTTTTCAGTTCTGATTATTTGCCAAGAAATAGAAACTGCATTTGTCCAAATCATGCCAATGGGACAGGCACCAGACCTGCTGTCACTCCCACAGACAACACACTGGGCAGACCCACTGGCACCATGTAGGTGGGGCTGTCTCCCTTTATTTTCTTGCCCAAGGCCAGTTATGGCACCTGCTCACACATTCTGGGGCAGTGTAACTCACTGAAGGCCTGATAGCTAGCTGGACACATGGCCTCGCTCCAGCTCTCCCATGACTTGGCTGCTCATTACCTGGCTTCCATGCAAGGAAGTGACCTGCAGATGAGCTGCTGCCTCCCAGGGACAGTGGTTTGGGGTCTGAGCTGGTCCAGAGGATGAAGCCTCTGCTTATCTCCTCACTGCCTGCAGAAGAACCTTTGGGGAAGCCTCTACAGGGGCACCCAGTCCTATGAGAGACCTTGAAGTTGCCCTGTGCTTCAGAGCACATTTTGGGAGAGTGCCTGGCTGGCTCCAAGCTGTGAAGGGCTTTTGCAGATGTTAGGTGGACAAGGCAGTGGTCTACCCAGGGGAGCCCCAGCTTTGTCTGCTGTAAGAACAGACAGGTGTTGTGAGCAGCCAGATGAATGGTGGTGCTCTCCAGAGCACAAGTGAACACAAAGTGCTGAGACTTGGCTTTTCTTGGGCTCGTAGGGCTCTTGGAGGACTCTGCAGCTCACCTGCAGTCTAGAGACCTGGGTCTGAAAACAAGGAGGACTCAGACAGAGGCCTGCTGGGGACCGGCTAGTTTAATGCCGTGAGACCTTGGTCCCCAGCTCAGACCTAATCCATGGGTAGGAAAGTTTTTTCTCTTGTTGTTTGGCCTCATTGCCATGACAGCATGTGAGAGGAAGCCCAAAGGGAAAAAGTAGCAGCTCCATCTCTATCATGCCCTCTGAGCCTTCCTCCTGGACTGGGGACCCTGTAAGACAAGGAGCCCTTGCCCATGGAATTCCCAGCCTGCCTTACCTGATGGAGTTAATGATCTTGGTGGCATCTTCCTCCGACCCCTCCATGTGAAACCCATTTGGGATACTCTTCAAGGACAACCGACTCAGCACGTTCTCCGACCTGCTGCTGGTAATTGAGTGCCTAAGAGGGCTCCCAAAATCTCCCTCTGCTGGCTTTGCTGCTGCCTGCTCTTGCTTATCAGCAGCCATGTGGTGAAGGGCTTCTCTCTGCTGAGCTACCAGTTTCTGCTCCAAGAGCTCTGGGCTTTCCTTGACCCTTTGCTGGATCAGTGGGGTGAGAGGGGCCTCAAAACTGACACAGCTGTCTGTCTCATCTGTGAGAGAGAGGACGTCCAAAGAGTCCAAGCTGCTGTAGTATGTACCCTTCATAAGGTCAGACTCAACAATCTTCTCAAAGGTCGAGCTGAACCCATCCCTGATGTCTTTGAATTGAAAATGTTCCTTGTCATCCTCACTGCAGCTCAGCTTGGTGTCTCCAGAAGCAAACCTGGACCAAAAGACGAAATGCAGAAAATACTGTCAAGGTAATTGCTTGCACTGTTGCACTCGGAGCTGGGAGGCAAGAGACGAGGCAGAAATGGATGCTGTAATTACAGGCCCTTGGGACCTTTCTGCAGTATAACCTGCTTGGTTCCCAATTTTATTACACACTTCTAGAGCTGAAAAAGGCAGAGTTTTATGATAAGCAATCGCAGGGGTTCAGACAACCCTTAATTTGGTCATGCTTCAGTAAACAGCCAGACCCCTGAACTGGAGATGTTTGCACCTAACACCTGCTGCTGGATCCACTGCCAGAATAGATTTAATCTGCAGGTTCTCTCTCCCTCCAAGTCCTCCAATTATGGCTCCTTCAAAAGCATGTAAATCCTTAAGATCAAGGCCATTTCATCTAACTTTGGATGTTGGCAGCAAAAGTCCTTGATCCCTTTTATAGCAGGGAAAAAGCAGAAGCTTTTAGGCAGCAATTCATGTGCTGTAACTTCAGCCTTTTTTCTTAGATGAGGCACCCTAGAAGTGCAAGGCACCCTACAAATAGTTTTCTCTCCACTGAGAGGGATGTAAAAGGTGATGGGTACACACACCCAGGCAGGGGAGGCTCCATGCTGCCTTCCATCTAGCCTGTGGGATTTCAGCACAGCATTACAGGCTGTGAAATTCAGGAACCTCCAAGTCCAGCTTCCAGATAAGCATGCATGACTCTCAGCAATCCCAGCTCTCTTTGGCTTTGAATACAGAAGCATTTGTTCTAGTGTACATCTCAATAGGAACCCACACTGGGAGAATATAGTCCGAGTCAAATCCAGCAACATGTGCTGTGCTGGGAGCTCTGGAGAGCTGGGAGGGCTCAGTCCCTCATGGAATAGACCAGGCTGCAACGTCCTTCCTGAAGGGGTAAAACTGATAGCCCAGCTTAAGTTCATGTACACCAATGTACACAGCATGGGCAACATACAAGGAGAGCTGGAAGCCACTGTGCAGCAGGACAGCTATGACCTAGCCACCATCACAAAGATATGGTGGCACAACTTTCATGATTGGAGTGATGCAATGGATGGCTACAAGCTCTTCAGAAAGGATAGAGAGGGAAGGAGAGGCAGTGGGGTGGCTCTATATGTTAGGGAATGTGTTGACTGTGTAGAGCTTGATGATAGTGATGATAAGGTCGAGTGTTTATGGGTAAGGATGAGGAGGAAGCCCAGTAAGGCAGATATCCTATTTGAAGTCTGTTATAGACCACCCAGACAGGATGAGGAAGCAGACAAAGCATTCTACAAGTAGCTGGAAGAGGTCTCACAATCACTAGCCCTTGTTCTGGTGTGCTCATGGCAGTGCTACAGGCTTGGGGCAGAGTGGCTGGAAAGCTGCTCAGCAGAAAGGGACCTGTGGGTGTTGGTTGACACCTGGCTGAACATGAGCCAGCGGTGTGCCCAGGTGGCCAAGAAGGCCAGTGGCATCCTGGTCTGTATCAGAAATGGTGTGTCCAGCAGGAGAAGGGAAGTGATCATGCCCCTCTACTCAGCACTGGTGAGGCTGCACCTCAAGTACTGTATTAAGCTTTGGGCCCATCACCTCAAGAAAGACACTGAGTTGCTGGAGCAAGTTCAGAGAAGGGCAACCAAGCTGGTGAAGGGTCTGGAGAACAAGTTCTGTGAGGAGAGGCTGAGGGAATTGGGATTGTTTATTTGGAGAAGAGGAGGCTGAGGGGAGAGAGAGCATAATTGTAGAGACCTTATCTCTCTCTACAGCAACCTGAATGGAGATTGTAGTGAGGTGGTTGCGGCCTCTTCTCTCAAGTAAATAATGACAGGACTAGAGGAAGTGGCCTGAAGTTGCACCAGGGGAGGTTTAGATTGGATATTAGGAAGTATTTTTTTACTGAAAGAGTAGCCAGGTTCTGGAGCAGGCAGCCCAGAGAGATGGTGGAGTCACCATCCCTGGAGGTGTTCAAAAAACGTGTAGATGAGGCACTTCAGGACATGCTCTAGTGGGATGGTGAGGTAGCTTTTTCGTGTCAGGGTGGAGCCCTGAAGCCAGGTCTACTCCTGCCACTGTGGGGTCTGGGGTGCACAGTTCCTTCTCTCAAGGCAGGAGGATTTGCCTGTATTTCCACTGCACAGGTGAAGAAATAGCAAGGAGAAAAGACTGCCTTTCAAGCAGAGAACAGGTTAGTAAGGCCCTGAAATTACTGGCCCAAATATACTGATGTAATATCATCTGTTCCTGAAAACCCTAGCCCTTCAAAATGGCTTGGGCAGGATGGAAGATGGCTGGTCATTTTAGGACACAGTAGCCCTAAGAGATAGGGAATACACACTGACCTGGGAACCATCATCATCATTTTTGTGGAGCAGCCAGTTTCCATGGGGAGCACAGGATACACCATGTCTGAGTGGTCATCCTCCTCAGCACAGGCAGCAAGAACTCAGCATTTACATGAGCACTAATTCCAGGCAGTAATCCAGGACCTGGTGTTCCTTCACATAGGGAAGTCCTCAAAGTTAGCACCCTTGTTTGATACATCAACTGTGTTTAAAGACCCAAGCCTGAAGGACAGGAGGTACTCTGCCAACAGGGATGTCCTCACCCCAGGAATCCGCAACAACCAAAGGTAGTCATATCTTCAAGGGGATACAGTGGATAGCTAACAGAAAACCAGTGTAAAGAGGGAAGACTGCAATGACAGAGGTGCACATAGTGGCAGTGAGGAGTGGGCTCAAGTCAGCTACCAGATTTCTTACCCCCCACCTCTGCAAGAAAGTGCACTTGAGGAAGGATTTCAACAAAGGTAGATTTTTCTGCTTCTAACATGCCAGGGCGAGAGCCATTGAAGAGGAGAGGACAAATTAGTTCTCCCAGGTTTCTTATTTCTCAGTGATCCAAGAGTTTGAGGAACCCAGGCAGATCAGGGTCCCATGATATGCTATGCTATCTTCCCTTCATTCTAATGCTGGATGACAGGCCAGCAAAGCTGGGGGGCTGCAGCTTGAACAGGGGCTCCTGGCACTTCAGAGAGCAGAAAAGACCACCTGAAGGGTTGTACAAGGAGAGAAACAACCATGTGTGGCTTACACAACATTCATGAGACCTGACAGGCCCTGACAAATAAGTTTTTGCACCCTTTGAAAGTCCCCTCTGATGTCTGAGCTATGGGAGATACTGTTTTCAAACCAAGCTCTGCAAGCACATGGGTAAAAGCTTACATGAATCTGTAGACTCACATAATCCCTTGATTCCAGGAGCTCAAGGCTTAAGAAAACTGTCACTCAGTTCACCAGAGCTGTCCATGCAGCAGACCAGACATAAGCAGAAGTGAGAGAGACGGCAGGAGCTTTGGCCCAAAGAGCCCTCATCCTCAAGGACTGCCTGTCTTTACAAATCCATCCATCCCTGCAGGGTGAGCTGTAATGCCTGGCCATGACTTTGTGTGCAGCAAAGATCTCCTTCCACAAAGCAGGATGAACTTAAAAAAACTTCATCTTCTTGTGACAGGAAGGACTTTACAGCCTCAATTACATCCGGTGGTGGGAATTACAGACCTGCCTTGGCAGTTCATCCCATTGCCAAACCTCTTACAACAGCTCCTGTGCCAGTGAACTTCCATGTCCCCTCCTTTACAGGAGGTCTGTATCCTCCCCACACCAAGGGAAAACCCCAGACCTTTGTGGTTTCCCCAAGTCCTCCAAGAGAGCCATCACACTGCCCCCCATCCCGCATCTCCTCACTCCCATCACCACCAGCATGTCTATGCAGGAGCACCCATGCAGGAGGGCATGCCCTGGCCCACCACCATGAGGTTTGGTGCACAGCATGTGTTTCCAGAGGTGGTGTGCACTGCAGCTCTGCCTGTAGGTATTCTCCTTGGTCCTCCAGGGCATCAAGCCTATCAAGAGCCATCAAACCCTGCCACCTCCTGGATATTACTTAGCAGGTCCCACATTGCCACAGTCCCAAACCAGACAGCTCCCACTCTCTCACCACGCTGAACAGAATAATTTCCATTAACTGTTCACACCACAGAGCTTCTATTTTCCAGACCTTTATTTATCCCATGAGCCCAAAGTCGTTCAGCAGGCAACAAAAAGAGAAAGTCTGTGTCCCTCCAAATGCTTCAGCAAAGACCACATGGGACAGACCACAGAGACCAGAGCAGAAGCCATGGTCCTGGATGGGTCAATGGCACATCACACCTCTCCTTGTGTGATCTCAGAGAGGACAGAGGACAAAGAGACTTTGCACAACTTACACTAGCCCAGGAACACCATCTTCATCTAATTCAAGCAAAGCCAGGCTAAGGTGGGAGACAGTGAAAAGACCTGGCTCGTGTGAATGAACCTGAAACAGCCTCCCCACAGACAAGTGTCTCATACTTATTACACAGTGGGGAAGGCTTTACTTAAATAAGGACCTGTATATTTATTTGCATTGTAATCACAAGGTTTTGGAAGTGTATGTAATTGCCTGTGCTGCTTTTCCCAGTCATCTTGGAAATGCTCTTTTTACTGCTTACGGCAGGGCACACAGAGCACTGCGCTTGGGTATTATTGCAGCTGAACCGTACGGGATTTTTATGCACTGAGTTGTTTGCGTTTCACTTCTCACTGGTTAATTAGTTGTAATAAAGTAAAACCTAGTTTGCTGTGTTGGTGGAGTGGGGAGTCCTGTCAAGGGAAGGACAGGATGGAAATTGGGATTTCCTTGCCTATGCACTGCAGGCTTCCCACAAAGTTTGAATGAAACTTTAATGGAATTTGAATTGCTTGATGACTGTATGTTGCCACGGGAGGAAATGTGTGGGCAAAGGCAGCAGTCTCAAACCTTCAGGTACTAAGTGCATCCACAAGACAAAGGTGGGGATCCCTCTATGAAAACGTTTGACCTTTTTTGCATAAGTTCATGGGGCCAAAAGCAGAGAATATAGTTCACCAGTAAATTTGATTCACCAGTTAGATTGCAGAGCTGCGACTTCCCTGAGATGAGCAGGGCCAATGCTGGGGGCTTCTGGGAAGGTGAAAGACCTCTAGGCAGCAGAACTGCAATGACAGGAAAGTGGGGCTTTGACAAATGGCATGTTGGCATGCCAATGGATGCCACGGGATAAACTAGAAAGGGGGGAAAAGAGACTCAGTTAATGTCAACTGCAGCACAAGCACTAAAGCTCTGGCTTTATTTCATTAATTTTCCTAACATTTCCTGCACAGACACACACACCTACCTTCAGCTGGGCAATCATGGGTTCTTCCTCCAGCTCCACCATGGAGTCAATCACCTTGGATGACTTTTTCCCCTTTAATTCTCCATTGATTCAGTGGGAAGAACAAGACCTTATTGTAAAGTACTTGAAGATCCAGGGACAAAATGCATCATATGAGCACCAACATGCAGATGGTGACAAGTGATTTGTTCCCCAGGAATGAATAGTTGGCTGCTTATTGGTGAAACAATAGCACAGAGACATGGAAACCCCAGGTTCTCCTATATCCAGAATAGGTCATAACAAAAACAACAACATGCCAAAGGGGAGTAAAGAAAGAACTGGGGAAGCTGAGAGATAATGCAGAATGACAGTGACTTCCCAATGCCTCAGTCCATCTGTCAGCTTTGTTACTGCTGAACCACATTGATCAGGGAGAGCTAGACAGTCAGGGAAGACCAGCTCCATGCTGTGTTTGGCCCAGCCACATGTTTCTGCCATTCAGCCTAAAGATAGGTGGTCCAAGTATTAACAAACTCCATCACAGTGAGCTAACCTGATCCCTCAGCAGTAAGTGGTGTCCCTGAAGTTTTCCAGCTGCCCTTCTGATATGATAGTGTGTGACTTGTGCCTTCTGCATTCAGCTTCCCAAAAGACTTATTTGTTATCCAAGTGAATATGTTCAGAGCATAAGATCATGGGCTGCACATGCAGATCCCAGTCAGGTTGCATCAGCTCCAAATCCTCAGCCTGTCACTTCTCCCAATCCATTAAAAAAATTGCACTTCCAGTGACTGTTGCAGCATTTACTGACCACCCTTAGCTTTCTCTTCAACTCAACAATCTCTGCCAGGGAGCCACACACCAAGCAGGTATCATTCCCTTGCAACCTGAGAGACTTGCAGACATCCAAAACCTGACTGCATAGCTTATGGGGCTCAAGGGATCTGCCTGGGGGTGAAGTCCTCTAGCTGTCTGGACATCAGCAGGCTGACTTGGACACACTTCTTCAATACCTTCAGTTGTGCTTGTTGAAACAGTGCTGCTCCTTCATGCTGGGCACCTTGGGTAAAACAAGCCGCCACCTTTTTATAGGGGAGCCTGTTCAACAGTAGAGACGCGATGAATTAGGGACAACTGTCTTCAGCCCACATGCTCTGTGTCTTCCCAGCTCTGCTGACACTCCTGCCTGTGCTCCAGACAGCACTCTGAACAAATGTCTCAGCCTGAAGCCTGCACTGGACTAAAACTAGGAGGTGATTCACTGACCCCTCTTGGCCACCCTGTCCCTTTCAGACAAGAGATGGCTGCTCTCAAAGAGTTGAGATCAATAGCTCAATGTCCATATGGAGAACTGTAACGAGTGATTGTAACTGTTCCTCGGGGATTGGTACTGGGACCACTGATGTTTAACATCTTTGTCAACGACATGGACAGTGGGATGGAGGCACGCTCAGCAAGTTTGCTGATGGCGCCAAGCTGTGTGGTGTGGTTGACACGCTGGAAGGAAGGGATCCATCCAGAGGAACCTGGACAGCCTGGAGAGGTGGGCCCAGGCCAACCTCTTGAAGTTCAACAAGGCCAAGTGCAAGGTCCTGCACCTGGGACTGCAGGGCAATCCCAAGCACAGATACA
>JAAGNO010022509.1:47862-89696 GCA_033439905.1 Ceryle rudis
TGGAGCCCCCAACACAAGAAGGACATGGTCCTGTTGGAGCAGGTATAGAGGAGGCCACAAAGATGATCAGAGGGCTGCAGCACCTCTCCTACAAAAACAGTCTGGGACAGTTGGATCTGTTCAGCCTGGGGAAGAGAAGGCTCCGGGAAGCCTTCCAGTATCTGAAGGGGGCCTACAGAAAAGCTGAGGAGGGACTTTTTATAAGGGCTTGTGGACATAGGACAAGGGGCAGTGGTTTAAAATTAGAGCAGGGTAGATTTAGGTTGGTCATTAGGAAGAAGTTCTTTATTATGAGGGTGGTAAGACACTGGAACATGTTTCCCAGGGAAGCTGTGGAAGCTCCCTGGAAGTGTTTAAGACCAGGCTGGGTGAGGCTCTGAGCAACCTGGTCTAGTGTGAGGTGTCCCTGCCCGTGGCAGGGGGGTTGGAACTAGATGATCTTTAAGGTCCCTTCCAACTCAAGCCATTCTAGGATTCTGTGATTGTATGATTCTCCTCTTAAGATGACCGTGTTCCTCTTTGATAACCTCTGCTGCTCTTCTCCAGCCCCCTCCTGCTTGTAGCTTCTCTCCCATGCTGATCTGGGTATGTAGGCAGTGCCATAAGATTCACAGCAGCTATCAGCCTCAGGTGGCTATAATATAGACCCAAGGATGATTTCTGGTGGTAAAGTGAAGCATTCATACTCCTCCTCCAAGAATGGCACAGGAAACACTCCACCTCATAGAATCATATAATGGTAGGGGTTGGAAGGGACCTCTGGAGATCATCAAGTCCAACCCCCCTGCCAGAGCAGGATCACACAGGGCAGGCCACACAGGAACAGATCCAGGTGGGTTTGGAAAGTCTCTAGAAAAGAAGACTCTACAACCTCTCTGGATACCCTGTTCGAGGCTCCACCACCCTCACAAGAAAGAAGTTTTTCCTCATGTTGAGGTGGAACTTCCTGTGTTCCAGTTTGTGCCCATTGCCCCCCATCCTATCACAGGGCACCAATGAAAAGAAATTGTCACCTTCTACCTGACACCCACCCTTCAGATACTTGTAAACATTGACAAGATCCCCTCTCAGTCTTCTCCAGACTAATCATTCCATTGATCAGTCATTTCCCCACAGGTCCCAACCTGCAGAGCCCTGGGGAGGTCTAGACACTTGCAGAGGCATTAAATCAGCTGTGGAGATTGCACTGGTATGAGCGTCCCCCAGCCTGGAGAGTTCTCCCATGAAGTCAGGCTGCCAGGACAGAGGACACAGACACTGAGGGGCATTGCACATATGCTGGTTTGTCTCAGGCACTTGAGAATAGGACGACACTCCTACCTCGTCTCCCACTGCTCTCCCTGTGCCACCCAGGCACTTGTAACACCTGCCACAAGTATAGGGAGAAGCAAAGATCAGTGCTTTTCCCTCTCTTACTGGTCCTTTGGATACAAAGCTGTAACCTGCTAGCTCAGGGGATGCCAGAGTGAGCCATGCTGCCAGGGACTTCCAGGGCATACCAGCCTCTCAGACAAGCTCCACTCTCCATCATCCCCAGGCTGTCGCACTTGTCCGAAGTTATGTTGGGTCATTCTACCCTAAGTGCTGCAGCTGAATCTTCAACTTACAAGTGGGACACCCCCAAAGTGAGCACAACCAGCACCCAGCACTCTGGAGATCCCTAAAGCATCTCCTTCCTTCAGTGACTCTGTGAGCAAACGCTGCCTCTAATCACCACTTTTCTTCATTTGTAACAGGGAAGAACAGTGGGTGAGAAGCCCAGAGAGAAGAGTAGTGAAAAGCCACAGTCAGCCATTAGAGCAGCTGTAGCTTTTTAAACTGATGAGTTACACACGGAGCAAAGTAACTCTAACCAAGAGGGCTGAGAAACAACGCACGTTAAACCAGCACCGAACTGATGTTACAATGGTTTCGCACTCACCCGAGCTGCTCCTCTGGCTCGTCAGCACTTAGAGCTTCTGTGGATCCCAGGATGCTGTGCCACCGCTCCCTGCTGAGGGCCTCACTAGATATCTGGTGGCTGGGGGAGGTCCCGTCCCCCGAATCCGTGCTGCTTCGGCTGGGCGCGCCGCCGGCTCGCTGCTCCAGCTCCGTGTCCACGCCGTTGGCCAGCGCTGGCCCGTCCTCACAGCCGCTCTCGCCAGTGACGTCTGTCCCCAGTCCCTGCTCATTCTGCCTCTCACCCAGCTCTGACACCGCTTCCAGATGTTCATCCCCCCAGTCCCCACGCTCCCCCTCCACTCCTCGGGAGGGCTGAGCATCGTCCCATGGGCTGGCTCTCCCGCTGGCAGGCTCCAGGGGCTGGCTGAGCTGCTCATCGTCCCCATCGCTGCAGGCCAGAGGGGTGGGCTGTGAGCCCGTGGAATGCAGCTCGCAGCGATCTGCGGCAGACCATGGAAAGTGGCTGTTCTCGCTCATATTCCTCTGCTTGTCCCAGCACTTACAGGCTACTTCCCCACGCTCAGCTCAGGCTTGGTACTACCTACAACAAAAAAGAAACCACGTCACAAGCACCTGTGCAGGCTGTCAGGAAGGCACGGGCTTGTTGCCAGTAGCTCAGAAGGGTGGTGGTTTGAAGCAGAGCACAGGAAAATGCCCCCCACCCCTCTCGACCCCTCTGTGTAAAATCAAGGGAGGACCACACTGGGGTTTGATGCTTTTGCAAAGACTAGTGCTGGTTACTCAGTGGAGATACAGAGAGGAAAATCTGCCTTTGTGGTCCTGAATCATCAGGGGCCCAGGAGCCCACCTTCTCCTGCCACTCTCATAATTCCCAGGCAGCCCCAGCCTCAAGCACAGAGGACCTGAACCACATGGGCTGTTGGTGTCTGAGCTGCAGAAGGCAGCTGTGCCCAGTGCTGGGGACAGGAACATGGCACAGCTGCTTTTCCCAGGCTGGCTATCAGGTTGCTATTCCCAAGTATTCCCTGCCCATCAGAAACAAGAGAACCAGGGGAAATGGGTGCACCAACCTATGTGATTCTCCCTGCTGACTTTGCATCTGCAGAGCTTCTTGCCTGCCAGAGCAACACTTCTCTTTGCCCAACATGCAAGTACAGCTGAAGGGTGTCATAAGTTGGCAGCTAAGACCCTGGCAAAAGTGTCCTTGCTGAATATATCCTGCAATGGTCTCTCTGTAGTGCAAGGGAAGGATGCTGGATTGCACCAAATGAGACAAGTAGCTTTTTAATAAAAAGGTACCTTACTGGCAAACACTCCCATTGATGCAAAGTTTGCAAATCTTACAAGCACTGTCCTTAACCACGGGCTGTAGCCTCACAGTGCCTTGGGAGCTTTTCTCCATTGTAACCCCTGCAGCTGCAATCAAGTGCCACTAGACATTACCTCTTCTGGTAGCAGGAGTTCCTGTGTGGCACTCAGGATGAGCCATGATAACAGCTGATTTTGTTTAAAAGCAGTGTCTGTCTTCACTCATGCAGGAAGGGTGGGTAATCAAGTACAGCGGGCAGATGGGACCCCTGGGCTCTCCCCCTAATTCTGTTCCTAACTCATATCTCCAACAGACCATTGAAATTCCCTGCCTCAGCTTCCTTCTCTGTAAACCATGGATTATACATGATCTCTGAGAAGTCAAGGTGCCCAGATGTCAGAGATGGGCTCTGGGTGCTTTGACTTGCTGAGCTGCAGCTCTCGTTAGCACTAAAATCACTAATTGCTTGGCCAGTTAGGACTCTGCTAGGTCTTGGTCATGAGAGGTGCTGGGCTACAGCTGCCTCTGCTCTTACAACCACTCACCCTGCGGAGGTGTCAGCATCTTCCTCCCTGTTGCTGACTTCTCTGCACCTGGGCAAGAAGCAAGGGAGGTGAGTTCAACCCCAAACACCTCTTTATGGCCTGGCTACAGACAGATCCACATAGGTATGAGCAAGACACAATCTGAAGGGAACCCAAATCCCTGGCTGTTTTTGCTCCAATCCCACATCCCAGGCAATCCTGGAGCCTGGCTCTGGCCCACTCTCCATGCCCTGCACCCCGCAGCTGGGAGATGCGGTGGGCTGGGGAGTTCAGAGCTCTGCGTGGGGTGGGTTTGGGAAGAAATGCTTCTCAAGGGTTGCATAAGCCACAGTCGTGAGATGGGGCAGGCCCCTCCTTGAGGCAATGGTGGTGGTTTTACCTCTTCTCCACGTGCATCCATGTGCATCCCTCGCTGTCACAGAGCGCTCAACATCACCACACCTATCGTACTAGGCGCAGCCAGGTGCTTCCGACCCCTGCACGACCCTTGCCTGTAACAAGGGATCAGAGAAAGTGAGACCCAGGCCAAAGTGTAGAACCCCACTGATCTTCTGCCACTTCTCCGTATCAGGCTGTTTCCCAGATCCACCCTGTGACTAGTTCTCTGCAGAGCACCATAAGTGGTATTCCTTCTCACACTCTGGTCCTCCCTGGTTTCAGACATGGCAGTGCAACAGCCAAGAGCAGGAGTAATCCTTAGAAAGGGCTTCTGACTTCTTTCTTTATGAAGTCCCCCCTGACCAATTAAAGTGGAGCAAAGTGTCTGCAGGTTTCAGGAGAAACCTGAGGATGAGTCCACTGAATGTCTGATTTCACCCACCAGATCCATAGAGGGAGATGCTTGTGTTACAGATGGATCCCCCCGCAGCAATCCTCCCCAGCCCCACCAACAAACGAAGAGCCAGGTTACAGGTCTCTGAGCTAATTGCAAGCAAATCTGAACTACTGAAATCATTAATGTAGCAACATTTCCCTTGCAGAGAGTATAGTACAATGCAGATTGGCAGGGACAGTGATGCCTGTCCATGAGGTGGCCCCAGGCTGGAGGAGCATGTCTGGTCACCACAGATGGTGTGTCATCTACAGACAACTGCCTGAATTAGCAGGCCAGGCTTGCTATAGAGCTGAAGGAGACAGACAGACAGACAGGGCACCATTGCCTGAGTGCTATTAGAGCTCTACCTCAGACTGAGTGGATCAGGCCCTACATGTACCACCTGTTTTCCAGTGGCTGGAAAGAGCCCATGAAGAGCTTGGCTGTAGATATCTGTGTCAAATCTCTGTGGAGGGATCTGCTTACACCCTGTATTAGGTTTGCCCTTGTGGGCCTTCATGCTCTCTCTCAGACAGTCTGCCTCTCCCTGACAAGAGAAAGTTCAGCCTAGACTTCCTGGGACACCAGCATGTCAGCCTCCTGTGGCCCAGAATCCCACCCGCAGGAGCTGAGCCCTCCCAAGAGAGGTCAGAACAAGCCCCTGCAACAGTCCTCAGATTCACATATGAAGGCCATGTCTCCTCTACCTTATTCTTTTGCCATCCCAAATGAAGAGGAAAGTCCAAATCCAGGACAGAAAATCAGTCTAAATCAGTCTAAAGGCATTTGGTCTTCCCATGCACTGGCAGCAGGGCCAAGCCAATGCAGAATCTTCAAGGAATTTATCTGAAAAACTACCACATGTGATGACCACATGTGGTCACATGACCACACTGTGATCTTGAGTAATACCGAAAACCTGACACAGGCCAAATTTTGACTTTCCCATAGTGAAGGCAATGCTCAAATCTTTGGAGGAACCTTTCCAGCAAAGCTTTGCTGACCTTTTACTTAATGTGAGATGAATAATGTGGCTTTTTCAAGTCCAGTTTTTTAAAACCAGACGAAGAGTTTGGGCTGAAATTCTCCACCTCCCTGCCATGCATCCAAAAACTCCAGCAGGAACCAGACACCACCCAAGCTAAATTCCAGTCCAATAGCTAAACCTTGGCACAGCTATAAGCAACTAGAAAACAGGAAGCTAAATGCGGTTAGGAGACGGGTTTGAGTAAGAAATGTTGGCAAACCTTAGTTAGTATGATGTCCTATCCATCCCTCCTAACTTTAACCACCTTCTAGTATTAATATGAAAAAAAGAAGAAAAAGGTTTCTGTTATTATGCATGAACTACTGCATTATGTCTACTCTGCTTTACTTTCTGTGAAGTCTAACATCACTGGTCTGGAAGAAGGGCTGAGGAGTCAATAGTTAAACCCTTAGGCATGTTCTTCCTTGGCCTGATTTCCTGATGGAGAAGAGGCAGCAGGAAGCCCTTAGGAGGATGTATGCACAGACTATTGCCAATCCAAGAAGACCATTATCTCGTAGCTTCCAGCACACTGGTCTGAGCGGAGCCAGGAGGAGAAATCTAGCCCCCTACCAGCCTCCTGACCCCTTTTGTATGTCTCCTGTTGGATCCATCAGCCATTGCACACACATATGGATGCAGGCTGTCATGTGCACCTGAAGTCTGCAGGCGAGCTGAGCATATATCAGCCATGCAGCCCAGCCAGCTTGTCCCACATTAGCTGCAGAGGGTCTCTCCCCCTCTACAACCCCATGGGACAGCCACATGTGGTAGGGCTCATCTGTGAACTGCTACCTTCCTCAGCTTTGGCGGGGAGGTACATGGGCAAAGGGAAAAGGAGACAGGCTGTGATGTTACAACTTGGACTCAACAGAAAACAGCCGAGGGTGGAGCAGCTGGTTGCAGCTGTCCACATCTGTCTCCAGCAAATAGCTGGAAGGTTACCGGTGCTGGGCAGAGTCCAAAGACAGACTCTCAACGCCCTTCTCCAGCTCTAGAAAGCACCAAAGTGGAGCTCAGCCTCTGGCCCAGAGCAGCCACAGCTTCAACCAGGCCATTGGGAGAGGACACGCTACAGCACTAGGGAATGGGGGGAGGGAGCTGGTATTGAGGTGCCCCTCTGGGGCTCCTTTCAATTGCCCCAAAGTAGTGTACTGGACTGCAGGTTAATATTCCCCATGTCCCTCCTTGTTTCTTTTTGTTTCTGCTTTGCACGGTGCTCTTCGGCACAAGTAAGGATTGGAAGGTGATATCTGGGTTCCCACCAGTGGATTTTCAAAAAGCCTCTCTGGCTCTCAAGTGAATGCTGCTTCCCTAGGTTCTGTGCATAGGGTGGGCATCCCTTCCATGTCCACTGCTCCCAGCATCCCACACATGTAACATGGGTTAAACATACAAAAAAAAAAGGGATCTGACAATAAAAGGGAATGATGTGGCATATGTTCCCGCCAGGACTGTTCACACCAATGGCTACCATGGCCCTGCTGAGTTGTAGACAGTTGTTAAGCTGCAGTTCCATGATTTGGACCAGAGCAGCTCTGTAAGCCCCACATAAGCATGGATTCATGCTAGTATTACTGCTGTAGGAAAGGCTAAAGGAAGCCAAAGCATCCATGACCCAGTGCTAACCATAGCATAACTATAACTTTCCAACTGCTCCCCAGTGTTGGGGCTTGGTGCTTCCACCACAAGATGGGAGAGAGGCAGAAGGGACTAAGGATCCCATCCCCTGTGGCCCTCTGATGCTGCCCTTTTTTGCTGGCTAGTTCCAAGGAAGCCAACTGCTACTAGCTTCATTTATCAGAATCCTGGCAAGACCATCCCACCACTGCCATGTACCCAGCACCACAGGATAGCAATGCAGGACGGCCACCAACCCCTTGCCCCAGCCGTGCTCTGCTCCCAGGGTCCTGCACAGCCTCTGGGCCATGACAAGGCAGGGCAGGGCTGGTTACAGGGGGAAGGAGAGCAGAAGAAATGCCCCGTCACTTAGTTTGGGATGATGGATGGTTGGATTTGCAGTGGGGCCAACAAAGCCAGGCTGGCATCCACTGCAGGAAAGCACCAGTCCTGAAGAGGCTGGGCAAAGATGCAGCAGCAAAGTTTGCCCTGATTATGTGAGGGGCTGGAAACCACACAGCAGCTCTTTCAGGGACTGGCTCTGGAAGTCTCCCAGCTTTTGTTGAAGCTGAATGGCTGGTGGGAAATGATTTATTTTTAATTTTCTTCTCTGCGTTAGGAACTGGAAAGGCTCCCACTTCACTTTTGTGTAACCACTTGGCTGCTGCAACACAGGAAGGCTGGGAGAAGGATCCTGCTGCTTAGTCAAGCGTGAGCTTTTTCTCAGCTCACGCCGAGCTGGGCTGCTTCGTGCTGCAGCCCTGCTTTGCCTTGCTGCTCTGCATCCCATTCCCTCAGCCTGGTGAGGATGGGGCAGTAGATTCTTGCTGAGGGTTCTGTCCTCACTCTGGCACTGTAAGGATGTCCAGGAGGTGAGCAAGAGGAACGGGAACAACACGGAAGAGAAAAGCACATTCTGATGTGGCTCCTGCAGTGCTGGTTGTGAAGGAGAAAGTGAGCAGGTCCTGCACTCATCTGACAACCTCAGAGTCAAGATCAGAAAGCGAGGGGGTCAGGGGAGATGTCAGGAAGGGGAAGGGGTGGCAAGGCAGGTTGCCCTTCTCTGGGATATGCTGGGTTGCACACCTCAGGGAAGGAGGGTGATGGGACCTTGCACTCGCTTGTGTGCAGCCTGGAAGTTTGGAAGATGCAGGCAGAGCAGGACTGACCCTTCTGGGTCTTTCAGCAAAATCATAGAAGGCAGCCTCACCCAGAACATCACCATGCTCTGCTGACATGGTGAACTGCAACAGAGCAGCTACCACAGCAGATAGTCCTCAGCCCATACCAATGCCTGGGGTTAATCCAGCCCAGGCTCAGTTTTAGTTCACGGTGCTGCAGGCAGAGGCAGGAGTACAGCTTCTTCAGGCTGAGAAAACCACACAGGATGGGATTTGCTATGTGTAATGTGAATACAGCACAGACATACCCAACCAACCAGGGGCATCTCAGGATCTCCATCCTCTGAGCGACCCCCAGTCCCACACATTCAGACAAGCAGGTCCGGAGCCCTTAATCCTGCCCTTTCTAAGTCATTTTCATCCTTGGGGCAGGAGGCACCACCCTCACACCTCATTTGCTGACCACCACAAAATGCAGATCTCTGTGACTCTCTGTTCTAGGATCCTGTTCTACACCATTGCAAAGCGGCCACAGATTTCTCAAGATGTTGGTTTCTGAAAGATGCCTTCCATCCTCTTTTTGTCAGAGCGAGAGGCAATTTTAGGTGGCAGTTTTTATGGCGGGAAGAGTTCTCCAGCAGAATTCAGAAAGATGAGACAGGCAGATGTTTCCTGCTTGGCCCTTTTCCTTGATGAAAACCGTGCCATGCAGACACACAGCCACCACAAACACACGCAGCAACAGCTGGGCGTCGTCCCCATCTGCCTTTCAGCCAGCCTGTTACGACTGCCTTCTGCTTTTCTTAGAGAGGGAAACACTAACGAGCCATATCTGTTTCTCTGGGCATCTGACTTGGGTTTTATAAGAGCTTAAAAGTTCCCTTGGTCACTCTTTTTGGAGAGAGTCCTTGAGCTCCTTGGGCTAAAATGCCAACAGTAACATCCTCAACTGTGATAAGCTACGTGCTCCAAGTTCCCATCCCCTTTGAGCCACACGACTATTTGATCTACATGCTGTTGATCACATCCACAATGTGGCTGGTGAACAGGAATGTGTTTTTATAACCCCACTCACTGTGTGCACCAGGGTGTGTGCATGGGCACAACGAGGTTTCTTTGAGAAGGAAAACCCATAGAGAGTTGGAGAGGTCATAGCTATGTGGTTTTTTCCTTTTGAAGTACATCCCCTCCCTCTTATGACTCTGCTTTGACCTCTGCCCTCTCAAACCAGCTGAACATAGAAACTTTTACCATTCTTGTTGTTTATAACTTCTCAATTATTTCTGCCATAGGCTGCAGGCCTGTTTCCATATGATTTTGAAAACTTCAACCATTATCACTTTTCAGCCTCTCCTCTCCAAACTGTAGTCCCTGCCTTCTTAATTCATTCTCGTGAGACAACTTCTCTACCCCTCTGAGCATTTTGACCATCTTTCTTTGGATGTTCTCTAACTCCATTACTTTTATTACTCTGTTACAGTCTGGAGATGGGGAAAGCAGCACTGCACAGTGCACTCAAGAGGTGGGCACACCAAAGAGTTATACAGCACCAAACTGTTCTGTACAGCACCGTCTGTTTTGTAGCTGAGTCCCTCCCTGTTGACATCAAGCTCTAGCTCACCTGCAACATCTTTGCTGAACACTACGATCTCAGGAGGAGGCTTGGGCTGGGGTTTCAGCCCATCACTGATTATTTCAAAGGTGCTACTGCAAGGCAGGAGGAAGAGGAAAGTGGTCCGAGCTTGAGGGACACAGTACTTCCTTGCCCTCATTTGTCCCCTTACTGTTCCTTTCTGACCACTCTAGCCTTGACACTACTATGTGAAGCCCTTCCCTGTGCTTCCAGCACCTGCTGGACCCATCAAAAGAGATCCTCTAACATCTATTGGAGTGCATCTCTGACTACACTACACATCTGTGCAACAGCTAAGAGTTGCTGTTTGCAACTGCTCACAGCCCACACTGTGTCCTGGTTCAGGTGGGGCTCTGTCCCCTTCCAGTGCCCATGGGTCCGTGGAGATGCCCTTCTTTCTGAAGATCCAGATGGGATCCATCTGGGGTAGTCTAAGAGGGATTCTGTAGGTTTTGGTTACAGTCTCTGCTTGTGACTTGAGAAACCCATCCCATCCTCCCATTCCCTGCTTAGCAACAGCCTTTCTGAGACAAGGCAAATCATTCAACCTTGTAGTTGTCTTGCTCCTGGAAACCTCTGTGTCTGGGATGGGAAGGCTGGAAGGTGTGAGAGATGTGTTCCATACAGGGAGGGACTGGACACCCACGATGGGGGGCAGATCTGTGTACTACCCACTCCAATCCACATCCCCAGACCTTGCTGTCTGGGAGAGACTTGAGGTGGACAAGGGCCAGTGCAGTGCTGTGGGAGCCCCAGACCAGGCTTTAGGGAGACACTGGTGAGAGTCAGCAGGGTCAGCCTACCTGTGCCAGAGCCAGGGTGCCAGTTCTTCTGACCGGGTGCTGTTGCATGCCAGCACTCACCTGGGCTGAAAGGAAAGAAATAGGGGCACTCACTGGTGCTAGCATTGTGCTTTACAGAGCCCTCAGGGTACTGACAGTCACTGCACATGGGCCATAGACTGTCCCAGTGGTTTTCAATCATCACTGATAGTTTAAACTGCAGGTCTCATATCCTTCACTTCCAATGCAGAAAAGAGGCCGTGGATAAAACATATCCCACAGACTAAAATAAACCAGCTACATGCTAAAAAAAGAACCTTTGGGTAATCAGAAATCACTGTGCACAGAACATACTTTTTCTTGAAGCCAAACCCTACAGCTTCTTATTTTGAATTTTTACTAGAGTCCCCAGAGCAATTAGTGCACATTCAGAGCCAAACGACTCCAGCAAAACTTCATCTTGGGGAAACAATGGCAGTTTTTTGCTTATAGAAAACAATAAAATCGAGTCTTAAAATCCTTAAAAGATTTCCTGCTTTTTTTTTCCCTGCGCTCTTTTGCAGTTACTCAAAGGGGGAAAATAAACAAATATACTTGGAATTTTTCACATGTTCCTTTCTTTGTACTGACACTTTGGCTATATGGCACTTTATGTACTGAGCCTTCCTCTAGCCCTGGGCACACATCATACAAACCCTGACTGTTCACAGCGGAAACGGTCTAAAGCCTGTGGGAGTGAAAGGTTGGACTGCACCATCACTTTACATCTTGGTGATGTGGTAGGAGCTGTGTAAGCTTCTACAAAGAAATGGGCCAAAGCATAGGGATGGTAAACTTACAAATTCCCCAGGAGAAGCGTGAACTTGAGACCAAAGGTCCAGGAGGCTGAGGAACATGGACCTGAACATCCCTTTATTCTAGACAGCCTATTGGGTGTGTAATCTTCCTGGAATAGGCTCCTTTAAAACCCCATTCAGGGCCTCCGGGTTTGACTATGGGAAGATGAAGGTCGTATCAGTGATAGAGCAGCCAGCAGGTCTGTCTGACCCTTAGAAGCAAGCCTCGACCCTCTTCATGGGCTCCACCTACATAAAAGCTCTGCAGTTCATCACAGGAATCCTCCTGTGGCTCAGAGAGGAGCAGGAGCCTCCTGAGAGGGTACTGAAAAGGCAGGCAAATTTTTACTGCATCCTGGAGGAAAGAGAAGGGCAGCTCCCATAGGGCTGTCATTCCCGCTTCCCCAGGATGATGCTCCCCACCAGATGAATCTGGCCAAGGTGGTGGTTTGCTGCAGGAGCTCAAGGCCATGAGCCTGCAGTGCAGATAGAAATCCTGTGGCTGTAAAGGCAGGTCACAGGGACACCAAAAAACTCCCATGTGTGCCAGGATTCCTGCTAGCCCTTCCCTGGCATGTCAGCAAAGGCAGGGCAAAAGGGGCAGAGGCTTTCTGTGCCCTGGCACCCCATCTTCAGGCAGCTCCTGCAGCTCAGAAAAGAGCTTCAGAGCAGAGTGCCTGTCTGGGCAGGAGGTGGGTCCCAGTGGCTCAGACCCTGCATCCGTGCAGAACAAGAAGCTTGTAATCGGTCCACGTTGTTCAAGACAGGAGTTTTCAAAGCGTACTTCCAGACAAACCTTATCCCTCTTTGGCCGTGAACAGCAGGGTTTCTTAGCTCGGGTCAGCTCAGAGCTGGCTCCAGCCTCACCTCTGCCTATTTGCTTTGGTGCTCACCTTCTCTTGAGGAGGAGCTTTATAGTTCAGGTGACTGTAAAGTGGGCTTCTGTTCTGGTTCTCTGTAGGCTTTGTTATAAGAACAGACTATGGGGCCTTTCCACTCAGTTCTGTGCAGCACTGGAATTGAATTCAACAAAACCCAGCTTTCCCTGCTGGCAGAGTTACCTTCCATACAAGTCCACAAGAGCTGTAACTGCTTCTCATAACCCATAAATGGAAGCAGCCTTCTTCCCCATTTTTTCCTCCTTTTGCTTTGATACTCCTTCTCCACATTCTCCCAGTATCCAAAGTAATAAAACAGAAAATGAAATTCCTGGAGTGCTGTCTACACTAAACCTATACAACACCTCACTGCAAGACCTTAGCAAGATCTCAGTAGGCAGCAGGCAAGCCCATCCTACTTGGCCTCTAGGAGAAACATCCAGCATGATGGAGACCCGTACTGCAGAATGAAACGGAGTTCTGGAAGGGAAATAAACTTCCCTTCATACTCCAACACATCAATAAACCTCTCATTTGGGGATACAGCAGAACCAAATCAGGCATTTGGGAGGCAAACTGGAAAGAGCAAGACACTCTAGGTAAATAGATGGGACAGTGCTCTAGGAAAATCATCTCTGAAACTAGGATGTGAACACCAGCCCTTTTCCTAGTGAATACTCCACCTGTAAGCTCACTAGTTCTGCAGCAGGCCATTTTTACTTTGGTTTAACCTAAAAATTCCACTTTCCCTTTCAAAATTGTGGGAAATATTCCTGCAAATGAAGTGTGGCAACAGATGATCACTGAGCTTGTGAAAGCTGTCTGTTGGCTGTAAAGCACCAAGGAGGCACTGTTCTTCCCCGCTGGAGAAGTCACGCTCATACAGGGTATGTTCTGCAGGTAGCACGACCACCCTCCCTGCTTTCTTCCAGGATCTTTCACTCCAGAAGCAAGATCTGGGACTCACCTACATTTCTGGTTGGTCCATCATACCTATGTAGTGATGTGCTGCCTGTCTGCCTCAGTCTCCCAGACTGCAGTCTGCAGGGTGCGGGGAGTCAATGAGATGACTGAAAAGATAATTGCATATTTATTTCCAGAACTTCCAAACTGGGATGGAGCCATTGAAAGAAAAGCAGGACTTCACCGCTCTGTTAGGATGTGGTAAGTTATCATTATCTTTAACACGGCAACAGGAGATGCTCATCAGAACTTGAAAATGACAGAACTTGCTTGAACACATGGGAAAGCACTTTGAGTGAGGGTCATCTCACCCAAACGTAGACATCTCCAGCTATGCTCAGCCCCTGGGCCCTCTTCAGAGTCAGGAGAAAAAAGGCTGTATCTGATTTGTATTAGAAAGCTGTGTTATAACCAGAAAAATACATTCTGGTGTTCACTGGCTAGAGCTCCACTGCCTGGGACAGCAATCTCAGCTGCTGACGTTTGTGTTGCAGACACCTACTTTTAGAAAACGAGCCTCCTGCCCAGCACTGCTGACCACATTTCAGATGCAAACTCTTCCTCTGTCTGCAGCTCTCCGCAGACAGGCTTCTGCTTTTAGAGTGCAGCTAATGAGTAAGGAACACGCCTTCCCGAAACATACAAGTCTTCTTTTTTTCCTTCCTGCAGACAGTTCAAAGCAGATCCAGCTTGCATTGCTGTGTTTTCAGTCTGAGAAAACAGGTGCTTCAAGGAAGAAGCGCTGAGATTTTTCTGAGCAAGGTTCTGCATTTTGTAATGGCTGCTGTTGTGGGGACCCTGGGAGTGACAGCCCCCAGGAACTTCACCTTCACCGAAGCATGGATGTCTTTGAGCAATATGAAATGTTGATGCTGACTTGCTTTGAAAATGGAGCGAGTTGCCCAGAAAGTACCTACTGAGACCCTGGTGGAGCCATTTTGCAGCTCCTGTGCAGAGGCTTGATCAGTCCTTAATGGATGTGCTGGATAACCCTGCCAATAGGAGTGTGATTTTCCTGATGAAGGAGTACAGCTCTAACAAGCACGCTCCTGCGCTGATGGAAAGGGGTTTTATACAGCCAGGGCCATTTCTTCTCCCCAAGGGAATACTAAGAAGAGCAAAAAGCACCATCAGCTTGATGTAATTGCATCAGGACAGTGGACTGGTTTAGCTGTACCTGCTCTGGGGCCCAGAGGCTCTCCCAGCCCCGCAAGGTGCAAGACACCCTGTACTAGACCTTGTGACAAGGCTACAGGACAGCTGCTACACCAGACTGAAATAAGTCATTTTGCCTCTTAGACAACTGTTTTAAAGTACAGAGTTCTCAGGGCTTTTCTCCTGCTCCTCCGACATCATGACATTTAGGCATCAGACAATGATTTGGGGAACTGAATTGGAATTACACCCTGGGCTGTGTCTTCACTGATGCACAGAGAGGCCAGAGGGGTCTGCCAGAAATAATTGTGTTGTAAAGATGAAATAAAGGTTCAGGAAATGAACGCCATTGAGCCTGGTTCATTGGATGACCTAATGACATAGTGGCACAAGAGGAGTGGCAGTTAGGCTTGCTGTGGGAGCATGCAGCCCAAGACAACCCTGCAAGCTGCACCTCATGGGCCTGACGCTGGTAATCTTTGATTTCTCTAGTGTGCAAAATTAAAGGCACAGTGTCACCAAGGTGCACTGCTTGCTGTTATCTGGAGAGCAGTGGACTCCCTACCATTCTGCTTGTGCTTACAAAAACCATCTAGGTCATTAAAGGACAGGTTGCTGCTACAGGATCACTCCCTAAATCTACCAGGATCTGCTACAATTTTGTAGTACTTTCTCGGTCTGACGGCAGCAATAGTAACACATCTGCATTTTAGGTGTTGCTACCATGCTGTGATTTTGCTGTGATATTGCACATCCAAGTCTTCTGCATATCACCTGTGGTTGTTACTGTGCTCCTGGTCCCCAGGTAACACTGGTCCAACACTCCCACCAGGTAATGCAGAGTTATTTCCTCTTGATGTTATCACAGTTCTCACACCAGGTGCACATGGGAAATCCAAGCTTCCTGAAGCCACATCTGAACACCCAACTTCTTGCATGCAAAAATTAAAAGACTGCAGAGGAAACCTGAACAATACCACAGCTCAAAGTGGCAAAAGGAGGCAGCTCCAAAAGTTTGGGATAAAAATCTCACGCCTTTTTAAGACAGCCTTATGATTTAGGGGTGAGGGATAATGCCCATCCTAGGGTACCACACCTCACACTGTGGCCCTGCCAGAGGCAGGTCCTAGCTGTACATACATCAAACATCCTTGCACAGCTCTCAGGTGCTGTGCACAGTGTGGAAGCTGGAAGGCACCTGCGGGAGTGGGCACCATCCCAGGTAGAAATGGTACAAGGTGGGCTCCATGGGTGCAGTTGGGCACTGATGCTGCTCAGGGGGCTGGCAGCTGCCCGTGAGGAGCAGACAACAGCAAGAACCACCCAGTGGAGGGGAGGAGGAAGGATGTAAAAGAAAAGGTCATACTTTATTATAAAGCACATTGGTAAATAGTTTATAAAGGGTTAATAAATGATGAGCAGAGGCTTTCAGTACCTTGCAGACAGAAATATGGCCTGGAACACTGGACAAGCTGTGCCTTAAAACCGCTCATTACCTGCTTTAATCCTTTCAAAACCACTTCTAATTAGAGCCTAAAACCAAGGGCTGGCAGGTGGGATGCTCTTCTGTTTTGAAAGACAGTTACAGGCTCTCGTGTCCTGCACTGCTGGGCTCAAGATGTCCCAGGTGAGAGTGGCCATGTGGCCCATGTCCTGCCAGGCTCCTGGACTAGGGGGCACAGGAAAGCTGACAAGCCTGCAGGTTTAATGACAAGTAGGGACAGGATGTTTGGGAGAGAGGAGGCTTTATTTCTCAGAGTGGAAAGGAGCAGAGTGGCAGGTAACCATGACATGGGTGTCTGCAGAAAGTCTCAGTAGTAATGGCTCTTCTGCAGGTAACATGAGCTCCAATGACTCCCAGCTTCACCAGTACACACCTCAGCAGAGGCTCATGGCTGTAATGGGCAGGTGGGGCTGGAGAGCAAAGGACACCACAGACCAGCAGAGTTGAGACTTCAGGATTGGGACCCTCAACTCACCCCAGACCAACTCAGCCCAGCTCAGCCCAGCCTAACACAGCCTAGCCTAGCCTAACTCATCTTAGGCCAGCACAGACTGGTCCAGCACAGCCCTCCAAAGTCTGGACACAGGGGGGCAGAGGGCTTCTCAGCCCAGCAGCACCCACACCCCATCCTGATTCAAAGAATCACTCCAGACATGGGCCAGGGACACCCCGTTTCTACTGCCATGTCTATGCCCAGCTCACTGCCTGGTGGTGGCTGCCCCGGGGTGAAGACAGCCAGTGGAGCTGGGCAGGGGTCAAGGCAGTGCAGGGCCAGCCAGGCTGCCCCTCTGCATGGCTACCTGACAAAGACCACTGTCAGGCCACAACAAGTCCACGGGACAGCAATGCCGTACACCCTTCCCCCTGGCCCCTAGGAAGGTGCTGTCAATGGAAACTGCTTCAGCTGCTGCAGCAAATTAATTCTTTCTACTTCTGGGAGGAAAAACCAACCCTGTGATTATTTTCTGCCTCAGTTTCCACATCTATGCAATGGAAAAAGGTGCCTCCTGGAATCTGGGGAAGAAAGAAAGTTTGAATGGTGAGGGAATATCAAGAGACCTGGATAAACAGCCTTGAAAGGACAAAGGATGCCTTTTCCTTGAAAGACAGGTTAACACTCCTAGCTATAGGCAACAAGCTCCTGCTTCAGCAGGCTCAAAACTCTGGTGAGGGGTGGCTCGAATAGCAGCCCTTGCCTGGTGTTGCTAACTTGTGGGATAAAACCTAAATACTCATTAAAGCAGCACTTGGCAGAAACCCCATCCTCAATTACAATTTTTTTTTTTTTTTTTATGAGTCTGAAGCCTTTGGGGCCTCATAATCTAATTAAATAAAGCTTTCTCACTTTCCTCTTACCTGCTCCCCTAGCTTCTGTTGTACCAGCAAAGACAAATATATATTTTTAATTTACCAGAATCCCCCTGTATTGCATATCCCCTTCTGGCCAGAAACCACCTCTGTTCTCTCCATGCCTGTGTCCTGCTCGGGCAGGCTGTGGCCACAGCCTGGTTGGTTTTGTTCCTAGAAAGTGATGAGAATACTGGGATTCCTGTTTGCCTCCACCCACTTCCACTGTCTAGGCACCCACCAGACTTTTGAAGAGCAAACAGACAGAGGCTGGCAGAAGCAGAGCCCCCCTAGGGTAAGCTCTGTGCTGAGAGAGGTGCCTCGTGCCATGCTGAGTGCAGCTCTCATCCACATCTGCAAGATCCATCTGCCAGGATGTGCAGCGAGGAAATGATGTGGCTTCAGGACATGCAACAGGGAGAGGCTGCAGGTGAGAAGGTGCCATCATCTCCTGTATGTGTCCAACACCAGCCAACATCAAGTGGCCATGCAGAGTGGAGAGAGACATCTGCAAGCGAGACTGGGGCTTGCTGTAGAAGGACGAAACAGTCAGCAGGTCCTGCTTTGTATAGAGTGGTGCATGGATGTTTCTCTGAGCTGGCTACAGACCATCTAACTCCAGATCTGGTGCTGGAAGTAGGTGGGAACATACCACAGGGAGCTCCCTCTCCATCTCTATGAGGCTCTTTCCCAGAGCCATGTGAAATTTTTTGGAAAAATTGTTCATTGGCCGAAAATTGCAATTATAGGTCAGCTAAATCTTACCTAGATTTGTGATGTATTTGTGCTGAAACCACTGAAGAGCTGAATTTAAAAAAAAAAAAAAATCCTCAAAGTGTAAAAAAAAAAAGGTCACAAGAACTGAGCTTTATGCTTGGAGCATGTAAGCAAATACAGAAAACAAAAATTGAAAGCAAAAACTGAACCCCTTCCATTCCCTTTGGTGTTACAGGATTTCCCTACAGTGTTACAGGATTTCCCTACAATCTTACATTTTTTGAAGGATTTAAAAGAAAATAAGATAGGGGTCAAATTTGTTTTTTGATATCAAGAGAACAACAGAGAGAAAATTGTCACTCAGGGGAGGAGAACCTGGAGAGGGGGCTGAGTTCAGATAATTTTTTTCTGGGTGTTTCAGTACGGTTGGTGAACCATACAGTGGCATATAAATCACCCAGGTCTGATGTAAGTTTTTCAGGCTGATGCTGATCCTGAGAGCTCAGAGGCTCCAACCCCTGAAAAGGGGGCAGCTCTGGAATTTACTTTCCTAATGCAGACCTGCAGGTTTTGTCCTTTGAAGGTGGGTTCAGTTCTCTATCACAGAGCCACAAAAAGGCCACAGTGAGGTTAGGAGCTCAGCTGCATCACCTGGATGGGAGATACAGGATGGGAAATGACCACACAAGACACCAAATGCAGCTATGAGCCCCTCAATCCAAAAAAAACTTCATCCAGAAGATCAGAGTGGTCCTGTCCCCAGTGCACTCCCTGTCACACTCACAACATGCTTAAAGCTCCAGGAGAGAGAGACCGGAGGCCTTCATGTTGCTACGGTGCCTCAGCTGAGAGCAGGAGATACAAAACCAGTGGATTAAGTCTTGGCCATAGAGGGGGCTTTGGGAGATCATCCTAGGAACAACACCATGTCCCATACCATAGAGGAAGGCAGAAAATCCTGGGACAAATCCTGTGCCCATCCTGCTTGAAAGGAAATGTTGCCTCTTCACTGCACCCTAATGAGGTGTCTCAAGACAGTTGGCAATGACAGGGCATCCCAGCAACATTACATTTGTTGGGAGCCATTCAGGATGCCTCAGAGAAGAAGAGGATCTAGGAGGGGATGGAGCTGGTGGTACCACAAAGGTGACACCCTGACCAGTTTGCATGGGATGATTCAGAGTGGAGCTGGGAGCCTGCTTTCAGGTGTGGTCTCCTTTTCTGGGTCCCAGTGCAAACATGATTCTTGCCCAGGACATGGGGACACACTTCTTCAAACAACCCTATAGCAGGTAGCCTGAACCACCTGCTGGTCCTGCCTTCTCCACAGCCACCAGGCAGGCCCTTCAAGACTGGCTCATGTACCACAAAGCTGAGAAATTATGAGGGAAGGATGTAGGGTGATGAGAAGGAGGAAGAGGAAGGAGTGGAGGACATGTAAGCAGTGGTGGTAAAGACAGGTGACAAACCATGCACCAGCTTGAATCCCAGAGCCTAGAAAAACCATGGAGAGCACAAGAAGGGGCTTGGGCTCAGCTACACTGTCTCTGCTCAGGCTGCCTTCGTATGTTCTCTGGCCCTGCCTGGTGCAAGTGAGGGAGCACTGGGGCTGCTCCAGTGACAGGAGCAGCATTTGCTCTAACGAAGGAATCACTAATGTCCCTACCTGGGACAGAACTAGGTGCTGCCCAGGGCCAGGAAAGCCAGGTTATGGACTGCAGGGAAGCACACCCTGGGCATCTCAACCACTCATTTCTTGGAGCTCCTGCAGGAAGACAAAGGGATAGCAGTGAAGATGAAGGGTGAGGTGATAATTGTCCAGGTAGGACAACTGCCTCTCCACCAGTGATCCCAGCCTGCCAGCCACCTCCCCAGGGTCACAGAGGAAATGAGAGTGGGGGCCAGAACTGACCCCGCTGTTCTCACCTAAGATTCCTTGACAACAGCCACAGAGAAGCATCATGAGCCTTATGTGAAAAAGGTATCACTCCTTTGGATCCATCTGACCACTGAGAGCCCAGATGCACTGAGCCTCACATGGACCTTGTCCAAGCACATTGCTGGGAAAGACATATCCCTGCTGAGAGGGTGAGAAGGACATTTCCACCCTCAGCAAATCTGGCAAGGAGATGTCTCCACAGCAGAGACTTTACCAACTAGCAAAGTGAGCAGCAGCCTCAAGAGATATGGCCATTTACAGCAGCAGATCACCCACTCCAGTGACTGCTCATATACAACCTCCAAGTAGGCTTTTCCTTCAGCAGGAATCACTCTGCCCAGAGCCAGCACTTTGGTGGCAGTAGCAACAGATCCCTCCCAGTCCAGAGAGCATCATTTTAGCCACACCATCAACCTGTGCAAGCCAGCAGGGCCACACACAGATGTCTGAGATGAGCATGCCTTTCCATTCCTTCTGGCAATAAGCACCAACTCCAGCTTTGGGCAGAACCACTGATACCACGTGTGACAACTCCACAGATGGAGAAGGCACTCCAGACTTCAGAGGAGACTTTTCACTTCAGTCTCTTTAACATGGTGGCCTGACATACCCAGCACTGTGTGACATACCTCATGGAAGGCATGGCACATGCAAATTATGGTGTGGGCTGAAAGTTGTGTTAACATCGGACGGAGGGATCTTCCTCAGCGGGAAAACCCTTGGAGGAAGGAGACAAAAAGGTGTCAGATAATAGTACAGAGGGAAGACAAGGGATGTGGCTATAGGCTGAAGTCAAGAAGAGCTATATGGGGTATTACAGCATGAGACATGAGCTGTGAGCAGCACCAGTGGGAAGACTGGAAAGCCAAGACACCTGCAAAGGCTTCACACTCAGAGCTGGATTCAACCATAAAGAGAAATAAGGCAGATACCTCCTGCCAAGTGCTAAGTATTCAACTCCATGTGAAGAGCCATGTAATGGGACACATAATAATGAGGACACCAAAGAGGGCTTCATTTCAGTTACCCTGAAGGAGTATGATAGGTAGCAGTCAGAAAAGCATTTTCTCACCTTGGCCACTACAGAAGCTGGTGTAAAATGCTCGACGCCCTCTTGCCACCCACTGTGCTGCTCTAATGAATGGCTTCATCAAAGAGCACCCTTACTCCATCCACCCAGTCTCCATGAACCAGTATTGGTTCTCATCACCACCACTCTTCCACTGCACCTACAAACAGAACCCCACCATCAGGATACTGAATGGGCCTGGTGGTCAGACAGAGGGGCTTCCTGGCAGAGCTCCTATGTTCTCTGCCCAATGCTGCTGCTGTTACCTTGGAAAAGTCACTTGACCACACCAAACCTCAGTTTCCCCAAAGGAAAATACAGCCATGTCCTAGGGTGGCCTGAAGAGCACTAACATGCTGAGACAGGAGGAAACTCAGTATTCATTCAGAACTACTCAGCTTCCAGCCTCACGGATCCAAGGGTATCTCCAGCGAAAACCACCTACTTCAACTCCACTTGTGCCTAACTTTTAGGGGGGAAGAAGAGACAAAATGAGAGCCATCCATTTTGTGAATCATCCATCTCTCTGACTTCCCCTCTGGGCTTGGCCGCACACTTTCAGACTTTATCCATTGTTTGCTTGGACTTGTACAGGAAAAATCACGTTAAAGAAAATCCTAGCTGAACCACACACCTTGGAGCAGTTGCAATGGACAATTTGACAAGGACATGGGGATTTAGCATATTTTTAATACAAAAATACCTAATGATAATGTGCTACACTCCTGGCTAAAAGCTTCATTATCTACTGGCATGGGGGGAATTTAAGCTGTAATACTAGCTGCTATAATGCAGGCCTGGAAACTCCATGCAAATATTGCCCTGATCCAACAGCTACACAGCTCTGTTTATCCCAGTAATTAATTCTCTCTTATGTGTAGTGATACAATTAGAGAAACACTGCCATTCTGAAGGGCTTGTTTCCACGAGTGCCTCTGACTCTATTTACATCCCCACAATAGGCTTGGTCTTACAGAGAAGGGTGAAATTGCATTTATGGAGACAATGCCACATGCATTCCCACAGCATTTTCTCAATGTAAAGTTAGGCTCCAAATTGCACGTTTATTGTGTGAGCACACAATCAGCTCAGATTAAATACAAATTAAAAATTAAAAATATTGACTAAAGGCAGCCTAACACCCCAAATAATGAAGATGAGCACAATAGTGTGATTTAGTCCCAGACACCAGAGAAATACACATCTGTAATATATAACATGCCCTTCCCACAGATATACTCTTTGTATTCTAGCTACCCTTAGGCAGGAAGATTTCTTTCTCATAAATTATGGATTTTCTTTCCCAACTGCCAACACATTCATATCACCAGTTGAAACAAATATAATAATAATTTAAAAAAATATCAAATGCTATTCCCTTGATACAGTGATGAGCAGGTGACTAGCTCCTTGTATCCTTAAAGTTGAAGCAGGAAAATGGAAGATAGACATGGTTAAAATCAGAGAATGCCTTCCCTTTTGTCCCCACAAGATGTGGGAGCCAGCAGGGAGGTGTGGGCATGGCAGGTATCTTTTTAGAAAGTACTCCCAGCCCTAGCTGTGCTCTGGAAACTATCTGTCCTTCTCACGCCTTCCTCCTCCCCAGACTTGTGGAAGCAATTCAGGGAGACACAGATGCTAATATAACAATTACGATAATAACACAGCGCTGAACGGGGGCAACACACACCCTTCACAGCAGCTTGACCTCTAAATCCTCTAATATGGTGCTGCTTCATTGAAGATTAAAAGAAATTGTAACCTAGCACAGACAAAAAGACACAGGAGGCGAGGCAGGATCTCACTCAGCAGTGAAGCCCCACTCCAGTCCAGATGCAGTCATATCACTTCAGCTTCTCTGTACCATCTCCATGACAACCATGTAATTTGGATGCAATAACCACTGCCGAATTGATCTTTAAATGTAGCTTTGTTATAAAACATAATACTGAACATGTCAGGCTCGGGATAAAGAGAAGTAGCCCCCCTACCACTGAGGACTGAGATTTAAGAGCCCCCTCTTTAATTTTCAGCTGCTGAACAGTCTTGCTATTTGAATAATTGCATGGATGAGTGGATTTTAAAATCAGTAACAGCAAACACCATTAGTGTGTGTGTGTACAGCATGCTGTAGTGTAACATCTCAAACGAGACACCACACTGAGAGCTGGAAAAATGTGTCAATGTATATTCAGAGAATGGGCACCTTTCCACATGCACACGCGTGCACACACACACACACACACACACGTACTGGGGAGATTCAATCTCTAGCAACCGAAGCATACAGCTGATGCATCAAATAATCCTTCGAAGAATCAAAAGCAGTATAACTAGGCAAAATAGGACGGGGAATCAATGCACCACATGACAATGAGAGCAGGGGGGCTCACATTTGCACTTACCCAAGCGATGAGCTGTTTATTTTTTGGTCCCTTCACAAACGCAGCTCCCTTTTCTCTTCAACAATCCATGCAAAATAATCTGCAGTCCCACCGACGGAGGAGTGGCCCCGTCCCTCCCCCTCCGCCACCTTCCTAGACCTCCCTGTTATTGGCTTCCTTCTCCCTTCTCTCCTGCTCTCCCTCTCTCTTGCTGGCGACGGTTACACCTCCCAGCCTTCCCCCAAGGTGTCAAGAGACTGCTGGGGATCCAGCGGGCAGGGTGGGAGGGGACGGGGAGAGGGGGAGGAGGCAGGGAGAGGAGCGACGGTGAATGGACCCGCTGAAAGGATGGAATAAAGCCCTTGCTGGAGAAGCCCCCGGAGGAGCACACGGCAGGAGCCGACCTGCCGCTTGGCTGGGAGGCTCTGCCCACCACTTGGGCTGGGCAGGAGCGGCCAACGATATCCCCAGGGGTGCTGGGGCTTGTCACCCAACATGCACCTGCAAAGCACTGGGGGACAGGTCGACGGGTCTGCTTCCTGACAGCAAAGTGTCACCCTTCCAGCTGAGACTGGCTTAAAGTTTTGGGTAGAAATCCTGCCAAATACTCACACTGTCTTTAAAAACTGATGCACTTCAGTACACAGACGTACAGCACTGGAAATGCCTCAAGAACCCACCCCTGTGCAGACCCCAGCACTGCAGATTGGCTTGCTCCATGCCTCTGGTTACTCCCACCTGATGCAGTTGCATCACATCACATCCCATCCCACCTCACGGCCAAAGATTCCTGCTGGCCTTCAGCAGCAGGGCTGCCCATATACCTGCCTCCCAAGCTTGCTCGAGAGCCACACCTACCACAGCAGGCTGGACCACACACCCGCTCAACATCACTTGCACCTTCTTTGGCAAGGCTGACCCATGTCCCTCCTGACAGATCTTGCCTGTGAAGGCAATGCTTTTGTCCACAGGTTAAGAGAGGCAGCTGGCTCACCAAGGTGGCTGGGGATGCCACGCAGGGTGGAGAGGCACAGGGACAAAACACTTTTTCCTTCTTTAGGGACCCCCTTACTTTACTTGCAGACCCAGCACTGTAGGGAAAACATCAACACCTCTTGGCCATTTGGCGATTGCAACTCAGCAGGGGTTTCTATGGGTGTACAGGTGAGAGGTGGTGGGTGCTCTCTGGTTCAGGTTGTCCAGCTGGAGCACAAGCCTGTGGTCCCTCAGCCTAAGCCAGCTGTGGCAGTGGCCAGCTACCAGGATTCTTCACCTGGAGCTGGAACACACCTTTGCACTGGAGTTGCCCACATCTTGGTGACTCAGGATGCTCACGCATCTGCCTGACTGCTTCACAGAGACGTGTGATGCCTGCCTGCCCTCAACCCTGTGCCTCATGGAGCCCAGAGCACCACATGCATGCACAGTCCTGCCGTCTAACAGCTCGCAGGAGATAGAGGGAACCCTCAGCACTGTGCAGAGACATCAGCCCTGGGCTGGACCTTTATACTGAGGAAGAAGGGTTTGGCATCTGCCCAAGATGCATGTTCCAAGACAGTTGATGGCTTCCTGATTTCCTGGAGAAAACCCCTCCCAAGACCTCTGTGCCTCTTGGAAAGCTTGTTCCAGAGGATGCACACCACTGACTGAGCAAACAAATCCCCAACATCCCAAATTAAAAATATCGTTACCACGTATAGCTATACATCCAAACACCAAAGCACAGCCATTAGATGAAATAATGTCCTGGAGCAGATCAGCAGAACACGGCTGTATATTCTTCCAGAAGGGATACCCCACAGCACAGCACACGGGGTTGTTTGCCAGGGATAGTATCGGTAATGAACCATGTAATGAGCCACCCTGCAGCTATACTCAGGAGTTATCCAACAAATGCAAGTGTGAATGAAGGTTACTGTGCTGGAGAGACACATGAAATGGATCTTGTGGCCATGGACAAGGGCAGTAAGCAGCTAGACAAATCCAGGTGTGGGACTTTTAACCTTCCTCAGGGTTCCTTTATCTGAGGGACAGGATTCTCCTTACGCCATCACAAAAGTATGTCCTGCTCCTCTCTCTGATCAATTCTAACGCATCTGTAATCAACCCATTATCAGGTTAGGGTGCTTTAACAACAACCGAAAAAAAAAAAAAAAAACACCAATACAAAAACGAACAAACAAGCAAACAAAAAAGCACAATCAATATTCATCAGTCTATTGCCCTGTCCAGGTCTGAAGGCAAGTAACAAAATCCAATTTCTGCCCAGCCTGTCTTAGGAAGCGACATTTTGCAGAGTGAGAAAATGAGGTTCTTGTTTCTAAGAATATATCCACTAGTGAGGCTCTAAATAACTGGGTTATCAATCATTCTGCTGTTGGGAATGAGCAGATTAACAGCTGGATTCAGAGAGAAACCTCCTCTTATCCCTTGAGCAGGGTAGTGTTCTTGGCCTTACTATTTCTGAGACACTCCAAACAGTAACAGAGTACTAAGATTTTCCCTGGATTTCAGGTAGATCTGTGTTAGATGCCTTGTGTATGTCATAACATTTTTTTATATATATATATTTTTTTTAATTAAGAAAACTCCTAACCTACAGCAATTTTGGGCACGGTGGTTAACTACTTGGACATGCACATAAACATGCAGATGCCATTTGCCACCTGTGACCTGAGCTCTTTGGGGAAATGGGAGCAACATAGGAAAAGGCCACCTTCATTTCACACCAACACCAGGGGAGCCACCCTTCAAACCCCAAACACATGAAAGAAGACATCTGTGAGTCTTCCATGCAGCAGGGAGCTGCAGATGCCAGAATTGAACACCACAGACCACACGACAGGCACGAAAGTTAACCAGCTACACTATAGAGACTACGGAAGAGCTCCAGCTAGGCTGATGGGAGAGGCAGCCACCTGGAAAAGGATGGGAGCCTGTGGTCCTGACATTGTTCATGGCTACATACTCCCATGAGATCCACTGGTAAACCTGAGCTCCAAGGCTGGCTGCTCTACAGCCCTGGCTCTGCTCCCCCTTTGCTCGGAGTGAAGAGGGCAGGCCCACTTACCCTACAACTGCCCCAGGGCCTACTGACTTCACCTGACAATTTTTAAAAGGTCTTAACTGCAATTTCATGCCTACAGTTGAAATGCTCCATGCCTATTACGAGTAGTTTTCCAACCATGCTCATGGTTCTCAGTGTGGCACACATGGACACTCCTGGATACTGTTCAGGCTTCTCCTTGTTTTTTTCTGTGAAAACATTACAAGTGTTCTCCTGTGCCCTGGAATTACTTTGCTTCCATGTCCTCCCACAGCTGTTTCTCTCAGGAAATTCTTTGGCTTTCCCAGATGAGACTCACTAAATTTCAGTACAAGTGATGGAAGTCAGAATTAGGAGAAATCTCTACAAGGACTGTGTTGCACGATTTTTGCAGGTAGTGTGGGTAGGGGGATGTGAAAGGTAATAGCAACCCTCTGAGGAAGAAGAGTCAATCCTTGTGAGCCTTTATCTGCATTTCGCTTGACACGTAAAATCAGCTCCTTGTGCTGGATAATGTCTGACCTGAAAAATCTACCCTGGCGCTGTTCAAGCAGACTACTGAGATGTGGAAACGGTGGTTCACATCAGGGGCATCAGAGCTGGTTCCCCTTATAACCTTCTGGATACACATTCAAGTGGAGCTTGTTTAGTAGCTCCACAAAAGTCTGGTTTTCTGCACCATACCTCGTTCTTCGAGCTCCTCCACAGCTCTTTGGGTCCTGGGCCAGGACTCAGAATTGAGTACCTGCCTGGCCAGTGCCCAGCATGGTCACCATGATCTCCAGTGCCTTCTAGAAGTCCCGAGATAATACTGAGCACAGCACAAATCTCCTATGTGAAGATTAGTCACCTCTACCACACATCCAAAGATATCTTGATTTCTGTGTACTGGAAGTTTTTGATCCCCTGCCCAGTGTAAGCATTTCTGCCTGGGAAATCCCAGCCTGCAATATGGGAGACATCACACTCCTGGCATTTCAGGTGTTGGCAGAAGACAAGATTGATGCTGCTGGATGATCACGCTTTTCACTCTCTATCTTCCTAAGTGTCAACTTTCGGATGAGTCACTGTCCTCCAAAACACCATCTTCCCTCTGCTTGGGGGGTTCCTGAGTGTAGGAATTTTCATTTGTCTTCTTAAGAGTCCACCACTGACACAAATCAGCTCTCCAAGCAGACCTGACCACTCTCAGCATCTGACTTGTCCTAGTTTCGCTAACTTACAGTGTATGAAAACTGGATCCTCAGCAACTGATCTGAGCACACTCAAGGAGGTCCAGCAGAGTCTGCTCTCCTGGCTACAAGGGGTGTGCAGCACCTCTTTCATGTTCTACATTCCAGTGCAAGGAGTCTCCCCCTCTCTGCCATTCATCACTCACCTAAAATAAATGTCATCCTGTTTTGTCTGACTAACTTCAGGTGAAAACACACCTTTGCCCAGCACCCCAGGTACAAATACATGAAGTATCAACACCCTAAAAGGATTTCTCGGCCATGTCTTATCAAACTGTCCAGTGTAGTTTTTCTACTCCTAGATATGTACAAACATTTCAGTTTACCAGTTGCCATTTAACATGCTACCTGGTCATTACTGGAGCAAGAAGCTTTCCACCATCCCTGTAATGCGTGAACCCATCCAAATGCTCTTTTCCAGAGCTATGAATCTTTGGCTGGGCACTTCTTTCTTTGCAGTATTAGAGCAGGCTCTTTTACCACCTTCCTCTAGAAAAACCACGCAGCATTTCTTTTCTACCTGACATATATGTGTATAAATGCATGTACATATGCACTCTTTTACAGTCCTTAATGCTAGTAAACATTATTTTCATTGACTGCTCTTTCGAATTAGCCTTCCAAGTCTCTGCATTACATAACAGTTAATTCCCAGCTTTTGTTGCTGAATCCCTTCTTTTTCTATTTGGGTTTTTTTACTTCCTTTATTATATCTGCTTTTCTCTTCCCTAACAATGGTAAATTCTCAGCTAAGAATATCTTTGATGACTGCAAATTCATGTGCATGCTGTGGAGGAGACAGCACCTATCAAAGTTTCTTAAACAACCCTCATTTATAACACTCATCATTTTGTCTCAGTTTTTCATCCAATTGTTTCTTGATTGTAATTGTTCTTGACTTAGGAAAATTGACCACTTTAAAGTGCCTTGCATACGTATTATCTATTTAGGATTACATTCTGCTTGTAACAAATGCAATTAGGGTGTTTAAGCAACCATTAATTCTGAGCTCAGTAATCAATTCACCTTTATCTGTCGGATTGGGGTCTGATACAGAATCACACCAAATTCACTGCAATACTTTTGGTAACAGAAAATTATCACCTGTCATTTTTAGAAACTCTGGGGCTGTGTTATTGGCAGCAGCACGAGTCCTTCGGCATCTATCCCTGAGGCTGAAAAGCTGTTCTGGGAACATGGATTTTCTTTCACTTTGTTATAAAGCTGTTTGGGAAGCTATTTGTCCAGCCCTGTAGTTCGATCTGGTAGTCTGCAGGGATATATCTGTGCTAGGGCAGATCAACCTCAACCTGCCTGGAAGAGCAGCCCTTGGCTGTATATTAGGACAAGCATGTGGATGATGTCCCAGGAAAGGCTGAAGATCTGGAGGCAAAAAGGCTGTGGCTCTGTTAGCAAATCTATTCCTTTTGCCAAAGGTAAAGCAACTTTCAGAGGTGCCCACAACAACACTGCTGCTGTCTGGGAGTGTCCCTAAGGTGCTGCTTAACCCCAGTGCCATCCTGGGGAGGCAAAGCTCTGATGCATCTCCAGAGAGCCCTACCCAGCTCACCAGAATCTCCAGTGTGGTCTCCACCAGCCAGATGGGGGATGTGACAGGCAGAGCATGGCTTTCTCCCAGTGCCACTTGGCTCTTGGAAGCCTATGAAGGTCTCATCTCCAGCTTTCTGTCCTGCCAGCCCTGGGTGACTAGGGTGTCCTGTGACTCAGGCCTGTCTCAGTGTGTCTCAGTACCAACTAGGATGTCCTATTTATTTTTGGGAATGAGAATTTCAGATGCCCTTTTATTGCCCAGGCACGTGGCATTAATGTATGGGACAATGGCACAATCTCCTTTCTACCCATTTCTCCAGATTTCAAGCTCAGATGGCTGTAAGGATCCTACCAATAACTTTGCCCATACAATAATACAGAGCTTACTGTTTGCTGTGACAGCCAAATCTGACTCATGGTTCAGAGGAGTCACCTTCCTTCTTTATCCAAAGGCATTTGCCTGGTCCACCTCTGCTAGGGGTTTCTGCCAGCCCCAGCACCCCTAATGCTTCATTTGTCTTCAGAGCACCCTCACATCCTGCCTCATGGATGAAACAGTCCCCCTGAGCAGATAGTCTACCCAGAGACAGACATGCTCTGACTGGATCACCTGGACTTGCTGTGAACTGCCCAAGACTCAGCACTGACTGCTGCGAATCCGTGACCACAATGTAGGGAGGAGGCTAGGGAGCAGCAGCTGCAAGAAGTAATTTATGCAACCTCAGTCAGGTTGTGCAGGGTCCTGACATCTCTGAGAGGCTTTCTCTTGCCAAACTGCAGTGATTCCACCTCACCCTGCCCAGGCCCTCGCTCCTCTTGAGTTGTCTCACGTGCTGGGCTGGCAGCCCTGGACACAGCATAACAGTGGACATTTGAAGAGGGATTTCCTCAGAGCTTATACTTGTCTGGGGCTTGAACACAGCCTGAAATTGGATGGAGGGCATGAGGAGTAATTTTGCTGCCTGTGGGCACATTCTAGAGCAGAGAACAGAAGAAGAGTTTGCTGTTGCCTGAAACATCCAAGACATGGACAGAGATGATGCTTCTCAGTGGTAGGAAGGGTGTCCTGGCCCTTGCTCTTCCAGGTCAAGGATTGCTCAGTCTGTAGGATTAGGTATAGTGACCAAGGACGGTCAAAAATTCTGGCCAAATAAGCCACACTCTCCGTGTACTAGGTGAGGATTGCCTCTCTAACTGTAGATGTTGTCCCAGTCATCTACCTTCACCTTTAATGCACACTGTCATTCTGGATCCAATCTAGAGGCCACAACCAAGTGCTCCGTCTCCAATTTTTCAAAGACTTGGGATAGGGGAAGGGGAATTACAGACACATTTTGGAATGATAAACCTGATTTACATTAAACATCAGATCATTTAAGCTCAAGAGTTAGGGCCTGTCTGAGAGTTATGGGGAACAGAAGCACAGAGGGCATGGGACTTCCACATCTGGGTAGGTGTGGGGTTGCAGTGGGACCATTAGCAGTGATGAAGCTTGCAGCTATACAAACCTCTGCAAGGAGGATCCCAGAATCTTCTCTGCTGTGAGCATTCCTGGGTTGCTGAAGTGGATTCAATAAGAGGGACACTTTGGGATGCTGATGGAGAGATGACACAGATGCCAATGAATTACCATTAGCTATGTATGCCCTTAGGACTATTGCAGCTGTAGCATTTAATCTTGTTGAAATGACCACTGGAACGGGGACAGGGAACACAAACTGCATGACTGAAGCCATTAGAGACACCTAACATCACTATAGCTAATGACACTGGAAGGAGCAAAGAACAAATTATTCAGTGGCTGGACTGAGACACTAACCCAAAACTATTTCTGATAAAGCAATTAATTAGTTATAGACCAATGTTTCATCTCTTTTGAGCCAGGACTCAAGGGAAGACAGTGATCTTCTGCAAGTAGGGAGATGATGGGTATTTAAACAATTTAGGAAAAAAAATCAATTTAAGTATACTATCGGAACAAGTCTGTTTTCAATGAAGAATTACAATGGTAACCTTTATGGCATGATTTTTGTCCTGTGTAAAACTCCCACAGGAAGCTGTGAACTGGTTGAGATGACAAAACAAATTACATTTGCAAATAAACGATTTTTAATTTTATTTTTTTTAAATTCATTTCACTTTCAGATATTTTTCTTATGTTCTAGCAGAGCTGAATTTCCATGAGGCATCAGGAAAGAACAATTCACTATATGGGGGCTGGGAAGGAAGCTGGGATAGGTCTGGAAAGGCTGTTACTGTCCCTCATGCATTAACACATCTGCTGTTGCCATCACTGATGGCATCAAGGGCACAGCCATAATCAAGCTTCCTTTCTCCACCCTTACAACCATTTATAGGTAATCTCACCAGGGTGCATGTTTTTCAAAAACCTTGATCACAGGACACGTTCCCATAGAGCTGGCAGCCCTGGGGCTACTCCACACCCTGAGCACGCGTCTGTAGCAGACAGGATGGGAACCGAGTTTTCAGTGGGACAGTTTGTCATTGCCGAGCCACAGGTCAGTACGGGACTGAGACGCAGTTAAGTAGTTCACCAGCCTGCACTACCTTTTAACTCCATTTCCATTTCCTAAAGCACTGCTGACGTCTGTCTAAATAATCATTATCTCCACAACCACGCTGAGTGTTAGCTTTTGCCGAGTATAGTGCAGAAGATTTGGAGCTTTTGACAGGATGCTGAGTTTAAGAAGCTCTGCCTGTTTGTCGCGTGTTATCAGCTCTTTTTTCCAGTGCACGCACATACACACACCCTACATGCATGCGTGCTCTCTTTCATGTGAGTTGCCTAAGTGAACACTTGCTGTCAGGTCTTCCAAGCCACAGCACATTTTTAATCAGTCAGATAATTCAATCACTCATCTCAGACCTGCTCCATGCAGCTGTCATTTTCAAGCATCAAAGCTTCTCTGTCAAAAACCACACAGGCTGGGGGGTTCATTCAGGCATCTCTGTTTCAAAGTGCGGGGGGGAGCAGAGAGAGTGCAGAGGAAAAGAAAAAAAAACAAAAAGGTGGACTAAATGAACTTATTATAAACACTTCTGAAGCTACCAGCCAACCATCCTGAGCAGAGAACAATGGCACGGCACAAGGGTGATGCAGGCATCTGCAGGATTTGTAAGGTATTTGCAAATCTCATTCCTAAATTGCAGAGTGAGGAGAAGGGGGGTGGGTAATGTCAGGTGAAGCTTCCTTCCTGAGATGCTCAAAGCCACCACATGGGATTTGGATGTCTGGTTCTCATTAAAATTAATGGAAATTGGGTGCCTAGACCTACAGGCAGCTCTCAAAACCTCCGTCTCTATTTATAATTAATGTTTGCAACAGAGCAACTAAATATTTATACAATAGGTCATATTATATGCAAAACAGAAGAGGTGCCTACTGGTAGATCAAGGACCAAGATGAAGAGAATCTGATGGGGTGTCCAGTTCAACCCACATTGTCCCTTGTTTAAAACTCTTCTACTTGCAATTCTCCAGCAGCTTCCACTAGATGAGCAGCTGGGTGGTAGCTCCAGCAATGGTGTTGATCTCAGGGCACAGCAAATTAAAATGGCAGCTTTACACCTTCCCTGGGTTCTTCTCCTCTCCCTCCCCACAGCTCTAATTTCCTTCATCAACTCACTTCTCCTCTGAAAATCTCAATTTCCAGTATAAAAAATACACAAAATCACTACAGCAGGAGTGCAGTGGAGCTTAATCTGTTAACACTCCCATGCCTTGGTCAAGGATGCTCTAGTTGGCAGACACCAAGAAAAAGACTGACACTAATCTGCCTCCAGGCATTAGCAAAACCGTGGGTAGATCTGCACCACTGCATTTGCTCCATAACAATGGAGAAATTCACTGTACAAAGCTGGTGGGCTGAACCCTGAAAAGGGTCTGAGGGGCAAAAGCTTGGCACTCCTGCAGGGGAAGGCCAAAGCAACCAAGTCCTGTCTGTCCCCTGGGGGAAACTCCTCCTCAGCTGGACCATACCTTAAACCTGCCCCACCTGACCCACTGAGAGGGTGTCCATGGAAGACTGGGCCTTGTGTACCAGGTAGCCTTGGTTCCCCACCCAGAAGAACTGCTAAACTTGGCTTAAAAGATCCACTCAAGGTAGGCCCCATGATTGCAATCCTTTACAATGCTTTAATGGAGGAGAGTCAACTCCTCCAAGCTTTGAAATTTTTTTCTCCCATGTCTCAGCCAAAGATGGAATAGCTCTGCTGACTCAGGGAATATGGAGACTCCTGCAATCTTTTCCCATGCTCTGGCATCACAAGGTTTGTCAAGCCCAGATGAACATATGAAGTGGTATCTCAGAGCTCATCTGGGATTTCTCTGTAGGTACCCAGATTCTAGGATGCAAGTTGTAGCTCCAGCTTCACTGAAAGGACACAAAACTCTGCCAAAAGACAAGTAGTCTGGTCTCATGTCCATGGTCAAATACCCTCTGTTATAAAGGCATGTCTTATACTCCTCTACCTTCTAGTCAGCTTGCTCTTCTCTACTGAAATCAACAGTAGCTAATGCTGCCTTTCCACATGATCTTGGAGGCATGACACAGATCTTCCTTTGGTTCTCCTGACCATCCCAACCACCATATTTCACAGCATGACATGGGCTCAGGTTAGTGACAAGGCTGGCTTAACCCAGGTACACAAAGCTGTACACAGTCACTCAAAGGATGAAACTAAATGTGAACTACAGCCACATCACCTGAACCTCACTGCCCACTGGGCAGTGCAAAGGGGGAAGAAGGCATAGCTCCTCTCTAACACCATGGCCAGTCTGTTTGGCATGGGACATGCACTGTTCCATGGCTTTGTTCTCAATTAAAACAATTGACTTTGTGAGACAAAAATTCACATTCAAGACTTAGAGCTGTTGTCCCCAGACATGGTGTCAGGAGATCATCAAGGACACATAAAGAATAAAACAGCTTAATTTTTCCCTGTGAATACCTGTCTGCTTATTTTTTAATTGAACAACAGCTGGGTGTAGACTTGTGAGACAGCAGAATGATCCCAAGAGAGAGGGGATTAGGTGATCTATGCAATGCGAGGATGTAAATCATTCCCACCACTGTCAGTGAGGCAGCTGGTGCTGGCAGAATCTGCTCCATCACTGAATTTACCGCTACTACAAGCTCTGCAAAAGGTCTCTTAGATTTCTAGCACTTAATCCCAGAGTCAATGATGTACCCCAAATTATTCAACTCACCGTCTTGTAAAAGAGACAGGTGTCACAGGCAGGGATTTTAGGAGCAGGGTGGAGAAGTCTCTGTTGGCAGCTTCCTACATAACAACCAGTCCCATCTTCAGGTGTGATCATGGACTAGGCCATGTCTCAAAGCTCCTGTCAGCCCCACAGTTCTATCACTTGCTGTTATACCTGTAGGTGAAAGTCTGAAGGTCTGTGTTTTCTTATCACACAGACCCAGGATAAGGTAAGCTTCCCCATCCAGGGAAGCCCCCCAGGGCTTGGCCATGGAAGCAGGGCTGTGAACCCTGGCAGAACATCTTGGTCTTGCTGCCAAGGAGCGAAGCCTGAACCCTTCTGATGTGTGTGGTTATAAAGAAAAGACCGGGACCAAGGACTCACACTGCTCAGCTGCAGTAACACCCCACCTCAGACCCTGGGCCACTGACCCAACTATCATCTGAATGCACAGATGCAACCCCCCTTCCCACTGAGCACAGCCGTGCTGGGAACACCACTGTGCTCCCAAAGAGAGCAGCGCAGGCTGATGCACTGTCAAACTGCCCTAGATTGAAGCGAATAAGCTCCTTTCTGAAGGAAGATAATTACTCTATTTTAAAACAAAGTGGTTCAAGGAGAAAAACACAGGCAAGTGGGCCTGATGTTCTGAGCTTGGGGTGGGAAACAGGAGGTGTGCAGGGCAGAACAACAGCACAGCTGCTCTGCTGGATGGTCACAGTGCTGGATGAAAAACATCAGTCATGCCGGTACTGGGTCCCCAGCCCACCCAAATCAGTGCTGCTGAAGAGAACAGAGACCTTGGTGGGGGGAAGTGGGTGCCCCTCCTCAGGGTACCGAGCTGTGAGGCTAGGCACCCTTAAAAGCCAGAGGGGAAAAGGTCCTGGTGGAACAAAGAGCCTCTGTCTCCTTGCTTGTGTGCCCTCCCAACACAAGTTCAGATTTTGTGGCCATAAACGACATCCCCAGAGCACTTTGGGTCAGCCCTTTAGGCCAGCACCGCTGCACAGGCTGGTCTGCGAGCTGGCACCGTGGAGCCCAGCCATGCAGAGGAACAGCCCCCACCACGGGGACAGCTCGCAAGGGAACTTCTCTGGGGAAAATAGTTGCCGCTTCAGCAAACTGTCTCCCAGAGCAAAGACCAACAAACTAGAGCAGACAACAACAGAGTCATTAATAAGGCCAAGCCTGGCATCTTCCCGGACCCCCCCACCTCTGCCATCAGTGATTTCACCAAACAAGCACAGAAGAGGCCTCTTCAGCAGAGTTTTGTCTTTGCTGTTTAAAATTCAATAGCTCCACTTTCCGAGCGGTCAGGAAAGAAACCGGTTTTGTACGTTAATAGCCCGCCCCCTTCGTCCCCCTTTGTACAGAGGAAGCTTTCTGCTTTGAACTTGGCAGAGGAGCCTCTGGTCTGCAGGGGAAGGACACCAAGAGGCTTGAAGGATGTGTCAGCTGCTTCCTAGCCCTGCTGGACCAGTGCTGGCCCTGGCGGAGATGGGTTCCATTTGAACATCCCTCATCTGGAAGTCAGGGAGATGTATTCAGTGCTCCAGCAACCTGAACCCCACCACAGGTGACTGTGAACACTTCCCAGCTTCCCCTAAAATGGGCAACCTTGCCAATTCTGTCGTGCCCCTTCCTCTTGGGCTCAGGGGCAGAGTCGTGTCACTGGCGGGGTCCATTGCAGGACTGGCCTCAGACATCCACACAAAGATAAAATCTGCATGTGGTGAGCAAAGCCACGGCTTGCCCTCAAGCAGCATCTCAAGATGCTGATGTAAAATGCATGTTTGAGGGACCTTATGACCTGCAAACAATTGTAGAAGAACTTAGCTGACCCCTCATACGGGAGCTGAATATTATTTATGTAAAATTTTGCTTTAAAACCAGGGCTGTCTGCCCTGTCTCACATGAGAGCTATTCGCTGTCATTTCAGGTAGGAGTTACAGTTACTAAGAACACAAATGACACGTTTTCTCTCACAGACATCTGAGCCTCCTCTTTTGCACAATGTGAACCCAAAACGAGCGGGAAGATGCAATAAGTGCATGCAAAGCTTTTTTCACCATCAAGTAGTTTTGTAATTGAGAATCCACAGTTGTAACTCAGCACACATGCCCAAGAAAAAAAAGAAGTCCTTGGGCCTTGCATGTCTAACCCCACCTTGTGCCTGTGACTTCCCTCTCAGCTGCTAACCTGCAACAGTCCTGTTGGGTTGGCCAAGCTGCAGAGACCCAGCTTGTCTCACAGAGAGCTCGGGTCATTTCACCGGGATGGTCACCTCCATTGGTTTGATATGCTGCAGTCTGACAGAGGGTGAGCCAGCTGTGCCCTCTGCACTGGATGAACTGGGCACAGATGAGCAGCAAGAAGGGTTGGGGGCTGAAGAACTAGGGCTGGGGAGAACATGCTATTCACACAGATAAGGTGTCCTTCTGGAGAGCCAGCAGCAGCATGGGCGGCAGAGAACAAGCAGAGAAAGGGAAGTGTTTGCTATGTTCAACCCCTGAGCACCCACTCTCCTGGCAGTATAGCTTCAAAAGGAGGAATGAAATGTGGGAACAAGCGCCCTGGTCTGGGCATAGACACTGCACTCAGCAAGGGACGTGCCTGACTTGCATAGAGAGAAGGGACCTTCTGCTTTCCAATCCTTTCTGACAGCCACACTCCTTCCTCCCCGTGGTCTGCAGCCCCTCCATCCAGCTCTCCCACTACAGCAATTCATCATGTGAGCCTTATCTTAGCCACACAAAATCTCAGCCCTTTGTGTCTCAGGATAGGGCTTAGAGAACTCCCCAAAGTTAACGAAGCAGGTCCATCCCCTCATTAACTCACGGGGCCTGTCTCCTTTGATTAGGTTGTGCTGACTCTGCTCACACATCACACTTGCTGCTCTAGATGCAGGGACACTGGGGCATTTCCAGCTGGGACACGGACAAAAGGAGATAGCAGAGCCTTGGTTACCACCGGAGCAATCCAGGACAAATAATTAGAGGCTTTCATGGCTAATTGGATCTGTACTGTCAATCCAGGACAGGAGATGCCTTAACCCACACTGCCTGCCTGAGATTGCTAAGCAGGCCATAAATAAACTGCAGCAATGGTCCAAAGTTCATCAGCCTTCATCTTCCACTCTGCATGCTCCCTCCCAGCCCTGCTCCAGCACAGCCTACCTGGCCAGGAAATCCAGCTTCCTTCCCTTCCACAACCACAACCTTGCAGCCATGGCAGGACACTTCGAGTCCACCTCAAGTAGCTCGGAGACCCTTCAGGCATGCAGACCTCAACATCTCATGGCTAGCTTGAACAAGAAGATGCTGTTTTCAAACTAGAGTCAAAGGGTCAACAAACTAGTGGTTAGGAATGGCCTGTGTCAGAGACCAGTGTTAGCTGGGGCTGGCAAACCAAAGAAAAGGTATTTTCAAAGGATGGCTTGTGAGCTGGAAGTTGGTTCCCTGCAGTACCTAAGCTTCAACCTGACTTTTGTTTTCAGTTACAGCACAAGGCTCCAGTCCTGTCCCCAGCTCACTCTCAGCTTGGAAAGTCCTTCTCTGCTGAGACATCCCTTCCAGATCCTGGGAGTGCTGGTGTTTGAGGATAAGACATGCAAACAAGAGCAACCATCTCCATATGACTGCCAGCCAGTGAAAGGACATCCAGACCCTTTATGCAAGCTGGAAGCCTGACACTTCTCTTTGAGGACCTTCAGCATCTAATCATCTTTAACGAGGCAGGCTCCAAACCATGCACTGGGTCCCTGAGCCCACACTTTGTCTGCAAAGCTGATTGCTCTGCAAGGTCCCAAGTCTTCCCCCAGGAAACAGAGCAAGGGAAAACAGCCTGTGCTGCTTGGGACCATGACCTGAAGATCTTCTACCTCTGCCACAGGAAAGCCAGGCACAGGACGCAGAGAAAGGCAAAGTCACAACTAAGGACAGTCCAACACTCTGGGCCAGGCAAAAATAGATTAACCTACTTGAAAGTAGGACAAAACTGCTAAAGAGTAGGACATCTGGCCACCACAGCAGGAGGAGCAAATACAGAGGAGGCAGTTTGTCCACGAACGTGTCTAACCTGATGGGAGGCAGCTAAAGCAAAGACATGTAGTACGTTCAGTCAAGCAGCTGGGATGAGCGGTCCGCAATCAAAGCAGAGCAGCTCTCCATCTCTCCGAGGTGACTGCTAGACCTGCTGCTGCCAGTCAGTCCACCTGCCTACCAGAAGCAATATCCTTCCCCCAGGAGCCTGTGGGATACGCGTAACCAAATACAACAGCTGATCCCTTCCACTTCACCTGCTAAACCCACGGTTTTGCAAGAAATGATCAGCAAGAGAGAAGACGCAAGAAGATTCCTGATGTGATTGAGTGCTGACGTGCCAGAACAAGTTTAATGCTTGTAAACTGCTTCAAGGGTCCCCACTGCTGAGACCATCCCCTCGGCTGGCTCAAGCCCACCTACTTCTGCTCGACTCCTTGCACCTCAGCGCCTTTCCCCCAGACAGGTTTTCAAGCCACTAACATAGCACTGTTCAGAGAGGACATAATAAAGAAGTGATTAAGGATCATCACTGAGCTTGTATTAGCATCTTCAAAAGCTCTGCAGCCCACCAGCCAGACTGCAGGCTGCAGCTAAGCCAGGCGTGATGTGTCTTTCAAAAAGAAAGAAGAAAGTAAATGCAGCAGATAACTTGCTCATCAAAGGATCCTCACGGCTGTTTGTAGAGAGGAGTTAATGCCACACCGCTGACTGGCTGCTCCAGGGCTGATTTCCTACCCAGCCTTGGCAGGACAGGCAGTTTTCTTGGCTTAGGACCCTGTGCTGGAACGGAAACCCAGAGCACCAGGTCTCAGGACACCATTCAAAATCCTGTTCCTTGTTGTTGCTCCTCTCAAAGGAGGCAGTAGGAAACTATCCAGGTCTCAGGTCCCTTTGCAGAAAGCTTTAAGGCCGTCCAGAGAAAGGTCTCCCCGCCTGGTGCGGTTTGTTTTCTTAAACTCAGACTGGCAACTTAGGTGTGAACCACGGCAGCCCCCACAGCAGCCCCTACACTGAGTGTTTCTGGTCTAAGCTGACAGCTGAGCCCACCTGAGAAAAGCCATTGAGACCATTTTGCAAGCATCCCCATGTCAGCTTCCTTTTACCCTCAAAATTATCAGTCACCCACAAAGGCTTTGCACTGAATTCAGCTGCTCAGCCACTCACTCTGGGCTAGGGGATTTTGCACATTGGCCCAGGACAAAGCCAAGAGGTGGCTTAAGATTTCTCTGGCATTTGCTAGGGCTGTTATAGTGTCTGGTGCTAACACTTATCTTCAAGAGAGAACAAGGCATCTGGGGCAGAAGTCATTACCTTTACAGACCAGGCAGGACAGATTCAGACTGCAATAAAGCTGGAAGGTGGCCTGCCTGCCCTGTGCTGCAGCAGATGTCATGGTCCTTCCCCAGTGGCTACTGTTCAGGATAGTGAGAGATGCTGCTGGACAGAGAAAGCCCAGGTGTGACAGGAAACACTGGGACAGAAGAGACCACCATCTCCAGCCTGGGGCTGCCTGAGTCCCGTTCATGATGCCAGCAATGGTGATGGGATGATGCCTGTAACCTCACAACAGTGAAATTTGGCTTGCCAACAGCAGGGTGAAGGCTGAAGCCAGATCTGAGCTGCAAAAGCTGACTGTAGGTGCACAAGTTGGCTGTTCAAGGCCACCCCTTCACACACCACCTCTGCCAGCCCAGGCACCAACCCCAGAACCACCACCTCCCTTACACTTAACCCAGAAAGCATTTACCCCATTTTCCTGCCATAGTGATGCCATTTTTTTGCCAGGCAGAAAGAATCAGAAGTACTCACTTTGGGACAATTATTTTTTTTACTCCAGAGTGTCCTTCATCCTAAGCAAAGGCACTTCTAATTCTCAGTCATCTCAAATCCACAAATAAGAACTTAGTTCTAAAGATGTGATAAACATTTTCCTCTATTTCAATTTTTAAAAAGATATTTCATAAAAACAACTCCCCCAAAGTATGCCAACAAAGAGGTGAAAGCAGATGCACTCAACTCTAATCAGCAAGCAGTGTCTACTTTTCTCCTATGAGCACTACCCAGAGGGACAATAAACTTGAAGCTGAAGACATTTAATAGTGCTAGAAGACTGCTCCTCGTAGCAAGAGCTTCCTGTCCCGCAGAGACAGCATCCTATGCCTGCAACTTTGCCAAGAGGCTACTAACTTTGCTTGCCAAGAAAGGCCTGAAACCCTCACAGTGCAATTCTCGTCCATCAGACCAGGGCGATCTGCAAGTCCATCTGAATGGATTGCCCGCATCACACCTTTTTAATTCTGCTTCTCAGCCTTGCCCCTGTGGTGGAGAATTACAGCAAGCCCAGTGCCTCTTGCCCATGTTTGAGCAAAGGAACACTGTTAGAGCCTGGCAGGGATGCTGCTCCTTTGGCTCATGTCTTGCACATCACTAGATGGTGGTTGAAAGGATGTTTCCAACACCCAGTCCAGCTTGCTCTGTCACACGGTAAAAAGTTGGAGAGGCACTGGACAAGGAAGCAGCTGGCCAGCAACCTGAGAGCACAAAAATCGCTGCAGCAAACCCTCTGCCAGGCCTCAAATCCTCCAACACACGTACACCAAGTCCTCCCCTGAACAGCCTGAGAAGCACTGCAGCCCTTTGAGATAGCAGGACACCACTTGAGCATGAACTTAATCCCCTAGTACTCCTTCCCGGAGGCTCTCAGGAAAGGATTGCTGACTTCTAACTCAGCGCATGTCGCTTCACGCCAACCTACTTGTAAGGGGATAGTGATACTGGGGGTGGTCGCACCAGCCTAGGGCACGGCTCGGCTTGCAGAGAGAGGTGTGAGCGCAACGCCCTAAGCAGCCCATCCCGCACCCTGCCGCTGATACAGGGGATGGCACAGCCCATGCCTCCAGCACTGGCGTCAGCACAACCCCGGAGGCACCCTCATCCTCCCGGCACGAAGCCCCCAGGGGCACCCTCATCCCACCAGCACGGCAGCTGGGGACTGAATCTCCCCTTCCGCCCCCGAGCCCACCGCTCCCCCTCCCCGAACCCCCTCCCCTGCCCCCCCCCGAGGTTCGCTCCAGCCTCTTTTGACATGTAAATGTCACAGGTGTGCAGGGGACCATTGTTCTTGGCTGCGTGGCACAACGCCTTGTGAAAAGGCAACTGGATGATGAAGCTCACAAAGTACCTGCCAAGGA
>JAAGNO010022509.1:90277-101902 GCA_033439905.1 Ceryle rudis
CTTGGCCTCGGATTTTGTTTGCCCTCTTTTGGTGTGGGCAAGGAATTCACAGGAGGTCTGAACCCCATTACAAGGGATGGTGAGAAGGATGGCTGGAGGTGATGCAGGACTATCCCCACTGCAAGTTAGCTGGCCCCAGAGTCTGGACTGGGGCAATGGGGAGTCCCTACCAACACAGGCTCTGACCTTTTACAGGGTGTGTAGCTGCCCCTCGGTACCACAATAGGCATTTTTCCACCTATGTGCAAGGTTTTTTTCATGCTAAAAATACAAGCTAAAAACTTTGTTTTTTAGGTGACCAACATCTCTATCATGTGATGGAATTTATTGGTTTTTTAATCATATATTGTGAAGTTGGCAGCACCGAGGAAACCCCAGGAGAGAAAAGAAAGAAGCGCAGAACAAGATTGACTGATGGTCCTGCTTCACATCATTCCACGTTGTCTCACTGAGGCTCCCATGCAGTTGCAGGCACTGTGTTTAAAATCCTGGGCTGCAGTGATGGAGCGTATTAGGGGATGGCTGCACAAAGCAGGCAGTTAATTGGGCTCTCCCAGACCTTTGTAGCCCCAAATGGGTGCTACCCTAGTTACCCTACTAGCCTAGTTTTGGTACTGCTCTGGCAGGGGGTTGGACTTGATGATCTTTGGAGATCCCTTCCAACCGCTAACATTCTGTGATTCTGTGATTCTGAGTAGTCCTCGACGGTCCTGCAGGCTGGGGTGTCGGTGGGTGCCACAGCCTGGCTTGTTTGCTAGCACTGCGCTACTCATGTCACTGTCTGATGCAGTGTGGAGCAGGGTGGTCTGGCAGTGGGGCCAGTGGAGGAAGGCACAGCCCATCTGCCACTGAACTGAGCTGTGCTGAGCTCCACATTCTGCAGGGACCGCATCCTCTTCACAGGAGCTTGGTGAAAGGGGCACTCCCAGGCATCTTTACTACCCTTTCTGGATGATCCTCAAAGCAGCAGATCAAACCACAAGAGTCCATCCCTAGTTCGTTGAACCCTGACCCCCAATTTTGGTATTTTTGATGTGGTCATTAGTGGTAATTTCAAACTATGGACTATTTTAACATCACACTGCACCACAGTGGCATCCAGATAAATGAAAAAGATTTACTGTGCTTGAAATTCTTCCCAGGTGATAGCTCCTTCCCCTCCTTGTTATCATTCTTCTTCTATGCTGCTCCCCCCTGATATGGGCCGTGTTTTCCTTCCCATCTCCCCCGCCCTATTGCCTTGGGAATTATTCAGGATTTTGCAAGGCAGAGCTCCTGGAAACACAGGACTCCTTGTTTGCAGAACTCAATCATCTTGAACTGAGGCCCAGTCAGGTTAACAATTAAGTTCAAAAGTTTCTTCCATACAGAAGGATCTTCTGAGAGACAAAAGGCTCTTGCTGATAAAATGAAGGCTGTTAAATCACCATAGGAGCAACACTTGTTTTCCTTAGTTTGATGGGAAACTGTAAACAACATCTCTCTAGCTCAGTGCTTTCAGGAACCTCTTGCCACTGCCTGAGAGCTGGCTTTTCTGGGATGAAAACTCAGGTAGTGTGATCTGCAAAACCAGGTACCCCAGAGGATGCACTAGAGGCCAGAAGGTGCTGTTTGGAGGAAGTTCTTCCCTTCTCAGCACTGCTGTAAGTTCAAGGCACAAGTGTAGGACGGTCCCAGCCTGACCCTGAGGTGAGCAGCGTTGTTCCACCCACTGGGCACAACACTGGTCCCTGGCTCCTGTCCCACACTGTTCATGTTTTCAGTGTCACCTTCTCCACAACTCCCATCCCTTCCTTTCTGGTGTGTGAGACCCTTAGTGGGAAAAGCTAATGGCTCAGTCAGTGAGTAGGGCCCAGCCCTGCTGAAAGGCATTGAGCACAGCCAGCACCACTGCAGCCCTGCATGCTGCATTGCCTGCTGGGAGGGGAGTCTCTGGCACATGCAAGGTGCTGATGGCCTGGCATCCTTCTCTGGAGAAGTACCACTGAACACACCAAGCGTGAGGAACCAAAGGGTTCTGTCCTGGATGGACAGGTGAGATGCTCCATCCTCCAAACTGTGCTGCACAAAAAATGTACCCATCTGTCCCCATCACCTCCAGCTTCATTTTAAGGATCTGGGCATCCTAGTTCCACCCATTTGGAAAAGGGTGCTTCAAATCTCCCAAGAAAGTGACTTCCTCCCTCCCAGAAACATGCACTGAACTGCACTTTGAGGACTCTCAGTCCCTGCCAGAGACAGCCCTGTTCTTGGGTTCCCTCCCTCTCTGCCGTGACTCTAAGTATATGGCAAGCGGGGCCATTTGCCAATGTTTGTGTCTCGACAAACAGTCTGTCAGCATTTTAGTGTATGGCTTCATCTGGGATCAGCTCTGCGTTCTCTCCCCATTAAATGGCAGAACTGTGTGCAAACACCCCAGCATCAAACCATCTGGGGCACGCTCAGGGCCAACTGCTGATCTCCCAGGAGCATGTGTCAGGCACCCTCTCGCACCAAGCGAGGGACAACTATGGGATTGGTACCCCCATGTCACTGCCTGACCAGGTAGCCAACCTCCATCCTGCCTGGGGGGTCACCTCTGCCACCAGTCACCTCTCCCACTAGGGCTGTCTACCTGGATCCCTTTGCTCCAGCCTAGCTCACAGACAACCTGTCATGAGCAAGCTGCAGTAGACAGCAATCCAGAATGAAACAGACTAGTGAATGGTAGCAGAGGTCGGTGGAAACCACTCCTGGTTGCTGAAAACCCACAAGTCCCCGCTCCCACTATCATGATACAGCAAGCTTTCATGGCCTTCATGTGTGGTGCTTCTGAGCATCCACCTCCCTCCCTGCCTCACTAGGGAACTGTGGCCTGGGAGGCCGGGAAAAGGGCAGACTTTCTCCTGAGATTGCACCCTCGCAGGGGACAGCCTTGCTTACAAGCTCAGTGGTAAGACACCTCAGATATACAGGCTAGATTCTGTCCAGACTCAAAGGCTCTGGAAATGGTTTCTGGCCCAGAAAGCTGGGATTCAGGTACCTTTAACTTCAGTCGGACCTCTGCTACATCTTCCAGCCTCAGCAGTTTGCACCAAGAGCAGAATCTGGCTTTTTATCCAGGATCATGTTCTGCCTTGGTGTAACTGTTACAGGAGAAGAGCAAACTGGAAAGGTGGTTGTGTGGGACATTATGCAACCCACCTGTCATCAGTTGGATGAGACACCATCCCCTTGCAGCAACCAAGGGTCTGCTGAGTGAGCTGAGTGGACCCAAAATCAGTGCATCCATTCACACCAGAGCTGGGTTTGTCCCCCATGACCTATTAGCATATTCTCCTGCCTTTCCTAGTGCACTAGTTCCTCAGTGATGATCTGTGAAGACTCTAAATGATACCGAGATGGTCAGCTCTGAGATTTCCACATCCTGTTGGACACTGGGAAGACATGTGGGTTCCCCAAAACCCAATTCCTCTGTACAGCACCTAGCACAGCAAGAGCTTTGTCCACGTTACTTAGCACAAAATGAGGACACTAGTTAAGGCCAATAGTGGTGCTGGTGATTTATTTTACATCTCTGAAACTCATCTTGCTTGGAGGAGACTGACTCAGGTTCACCATGGAGTCGAGCAATTCAAAGATGCAAGGACGGGTGATACTCAAAATGTCACTGGTGGTACTCAGTGGATAAGTCACCCTTTGTAAGGCAGATATGAAAGATTCTTTCTGCTGTAGCCTTGCCTCCTCTGGAGTTTAGGGAAGAGATCAGCCCCAGGCACTGACTCCATGAACATCACAAAAGGTAGCACTGCTGGCAGACCAGCCAAGCTCACCAGTCCCACCCCATCTGGGCTGTGAAGTCTTCCAAGATGTGTTCAGCAGGGCTTGGACAAACTGTTGCCTCCACATAAAGCTGAAGATGGAGAAAGTGACCTTCAGAGGAGTATGTGAGTAGAAACTCATGGCCACAGACTGCAGTAAGATGTATCTGCATTGTGGTTTACACCGTGAATTTGTAGGTAATGTTGCTTGAAATCTCGTGTTACCAAGACCAGGCCTGTAACTGGGTCTCAGTGGCTGGGCTGAGCTGCAGATGCATTGATCACAAAGCACTGCTGAAAGCAAAGCATTCACCTCCTAGCTGTATAGACCCCAGCCCCATGGTAGGTCTAGGTTCCATTCTGGTGGTATTGCTGCTGATGTGTTCATATACGATCTCTGTTTCTTTCCAAAATTACACATTATTGTTTCCTGGGGATAAAAGGACAAGAACAATCAGCATCACCACAAAGAGGGGCCATCAAGAACTGCAGATGACAAGCACACAGCTGACCAAGGATCAGGGTTAGAGCAATTATTTCACATATCTGCCACTGAAGGAAACACACGTTGCACTGATGATTATCTTTAAGCAACAGCAAAAAGCATGATCAAAACAAGAATAAAGACAGAGCCAGAGCAAACACCCCATCACAGAAGCCTGATCTGTTTGCTGTACCGCCCCCAGCCCCAAGCTGAGCACTTAACTGGGAAGTCAGAGCCTGACTCCACAAGGCAGTTTGTGCCACAGCAGCCACCATGGCTGGCCCGTGTCTGCTGCTCTTCAGAGGGCTACGAACATCCCTAAAAATCCAGTTTCTGGGGCTCATCAGGACCAGCAGCCCAGCAAATGGATCATGCCCAGAACATGCCAAGTCTCAGGTTGAGCAAGCAGTGCTTGAAGGATGCATGGAGACCAGGTCTGGTACCGGGGTGCACAGGGCAGGAGCTGCCTGTTCCCCAGCGTGGGCTGACTGGAGCACAGCACACATGACTCAGAGGTGTCCCGGCTACGGCAGTGCTGTGGTCGCTGGGCTGGGACTGGTCAGCGTCAGGTCCCAGTAGCGTGCACAGAGGCTGCATGTTCACACTCAGGTGTCCATCAACACAACAGCTGGATCACAGCAGTGCTCCAGAGGGGAATGAGCACGGAGGTGTGACAAGTTCCTGGGGCATGCAGGTATCCAGGGCCTTTTCTAACCCCTGCACAGGGTGGGAGGGGCAGGAATGAGGTCTGGGGGTGGTGGGGGAGAGAAGCTGCATGAGGATAAATCAGTTTGGGATTAGAAGGTGGCACTGGCAACCTGCCATGTGACAGCCAGGCTTGCACAGCCAGAACCCCAGCTGTCAGCCTGGTGGCAGCAATTAAATGAGGTATCGATTGAGGAATTGTTGTCTGCAGGGTTTAAAGATAAGATCGATGGAGACCAAAAGGTTTAGGCTCCGTTTACTAATTAGTCAAGCACGCTTGGGAGAGAAACCTTTGGAGAAGCAGAGAGCTGAGCTGTGCATGGGCGGTACTGCCAACGTGCTGGGGTTACCCCCTCCCTGGCATCCAGTCTTCACGGCTCTTGACTCGCTGGTACCAAAGGGTGGACAGGCACCAGCGTGACTCTGCCAGGGATTTAAATCAGCAAGGAGGAAATCAGCTGGAGAGGGGAGGGGGAGCGGGGTGGAGGTTTCTGTCTGTGCCGGGGTGATGAGCTGCTTTTCTCCCAAGGCAGGGATGTGGGAAAAAGAGGCCGTGCATGTGTCTGTGCATGGAGAGGAGTAAACCAAGAGAAGAGCCACTCCCTTTGCATTGCTAATTGTTTGGGGGTGAATCGATCCATTTCTTAGGCTCTGGCATTAGTTGCAGCCTGAACACATTTCTCTTCCCTCTGCTCCTTGTGCAGCAAGCCCAGAGACACAAAGGAGACAAATGTGGCACAGACTCTTTTGTGGCTTATATGTGCTGATTTTGCCTACGCTCCACGGAGCTAAATCGGGGGACAGCAAAGTGATGGCTTTATGTCCTCTCTGCTTTGTTCTCTCACTTCCAGACAATGTCCAGGACATGGTCAAATAGGGACAAGCAGTCAATGGCCTCGCCTGGATGTGGCTTGGGAAGCCTTTGAGACTGTGTCCTTGCTTGCTGTTGTTGGAGGGGGGTCTGTGGCTTCAAAACAGTCACTTTTAAACAAGCTGGGAAGCTGGGCTAGATCACGTCTCCCAGGGGATGTCTCGGTGTCAGCTCCACATTAGGAAGAGGCGTCGATTTGGCTCCCCCTTCCCCGGGGCTGCCAGAGAATTCCTCTTTTCGTCTCAGTTTACCAGGAAAACTCAAGCGCAGCAAACAGAAGAGGGTCGGGAGCTGTCGAGATGGGTCCTGTGACCCACAGCCAGCCTGGGGGTAGTGCTTCATGGCCACCACAGCCATGGGTCACGCATCACCTCAGCCCCTCTTCCCACCATGTGACCGGACCTGCCAGAGCACTGTCTGCCAAAAGACCTAACAGGAGCCCCGGGGGAAAACACCCGCCCGTTTGCATTCCCTGCCCGGGTCAGTCCTCCTGGTGCCTCCCAAAACAAGACAGCGGGAAGAGGGGGAGGGGGGGCCCAGACGCCAGCGCCGCTGACGCCGCCGATGCTGCCAACGCTGAGAGGTGCAGCAGGTCCTGCTGGGAACCTTGTCCTTCAGCTGGGACTGTCCCACCCTCTGCGCCGAGCTTGGCGACGGCTGTTGGCAACTGCAACCTGACCCAGCCTGCCATAAAACACAGCAGGACGGGAGAGAGCGGCTCGAACAGGCTGAGAAACCGGAGTCACCAGGAGACCGAACGTGCCTCCAGGGGTGGTGGGGATGAAAGGGAGGGATGGAAGAGAAAACAGAGATCAAGGACACCGTGACGCCGTGTGGCTGTTCCAGGGTGTCTCATGCTTTCGCAGCAGGGCTAGGCAGATTTATAGCTTTGTCTTGAGGGTGTGGAGCCAGCCTCCAGTTATTTCACATTTAGGAGGCAATTTTCTTTGCTTTTCCTCTTTCTCTGGCTTGTAAAGCTGCATACCCCACGCTGGACCAGACCCATGTCCTTGTTCTCTGTGTAGAGCATCAGTGCCTGGGACAGATACTTCATCTCTGCCAGTGCAGGACGGGGTCTAAGGGATCATTGTTTTCCTGCTGGTGTTAGCTCCATGCCACTGCATTGTCCAGAAACTGTGAATTTAACAGTCCTTCTCCATGGGAGACATGGCCCAGGCAGCTGGCCCAGGGCTGCTAAAGCCAGAATGTTTTCCCCATGTGGATTTCTCTTTCCTTATTCTCTCCCAACAGTCAGGCTGACTGCCCTGCCCGTGGCCACCTGTCCATACTAAGAGAGAAGAGGAGACTCTGGTTTCTGCAGGTTGCAGAGCCAGCAAGCCTCCTCTAGACTCTCCAAAAGCCATTCCAGCCCATGCTACCTCCTACACATGGCTGTGATGGACAAGCAATGTAAGAGTCGTCTCCCTGTCTGTCTCTCCAAGCTGAAATGGATCAGACAGCACATCCAGGATCTTGGCTCCATGATGTGACTCTGCATGTTGGGCAGGAGATCAGAGCACTGTTTCCTATGTTTCCTGGAGAAGTTGCAAGAACCACCCAAGCTGACCCACTTGTCTCCCAGGTTGCTTGCCTTCCAGCATCTGCCTCTGCCAGGAATTAGGTTGGCGAGTGGCTGATGATGGCTACCCCAGTGCCACCCTGACCCCATAAGCAGTTCTGGGGCAACCATAGCCTTCTTCATCTTCCAGGCCTACTGGCCATGATAGAGTCCCCCCAAGGGAGATGCAGATAAAGACAAATCCATCTGTGCACAGGAAATCTCCATCTTTTAGGCTCAAGCAGGATCTTATTAATGTATGGAAGTACCTGAAGAAAGGATGCAAAGAAGATGCAGCCCAGCTCTTTCTGGTGGTGCCTAGTGACAGGACAAGAAGCAACGGGCCAGAACCTTCACACGCAGGAAACTTCACCTATTCTCTCCATGCCAGGAGGGCTGTGAAGGCTGGGAGCTCCCACTCAGGTCACGAGCTGTCCTCAGCCCCTCCAGCACTGGTATTGATGTGGGCTTGGCCAAGGACATCTTAGAGACAGACTCTATGCAGAAAGCAAGGCTGACCCAGGGGGTGCATCCCACACCACACTGTTCCTGCTGCCTGGGCTTCCTCCCACCCAGGCTTCCTTCCTCAGATCCAGGTCACTGCCTCTTGCCCTCCCATCATCAGAGATGGTGAATAATTCACTCCTTTCATTTATGTCATTACCTTGAAGGTATTTATAGTGCGTGATCAGTGCCCCTAGAGAATTCTCTCTCCTAAACTCCATAAATTGCCTTGTCTCGGTCTCTCCTCCCCACCTGCCTGTGCTAATTTCTGCATCGTGTTTGCTGACCTCTTGCATTTTGTTTGGGTTCTTCCATCCGTAGACTTTGGGGTCAAACACTTTCTCCATTTCTCCCCAGGCTCTCCACTGGAGCCCCACATCTTTGTGGGCAACCCGATCCACAGGTAATAGGGGCACGGCAAGTGTTGTGAGACTGCAGAGTCATCTCTCTGCTTGCTGGACATTAAATATGTTCTTGCTCATGGACAGATCCCACATGGAGGAGAGGCTCAGCCAGAACAGGAGGGCATGTTTCTTTGCAAAACAGGGCAGACAGACTATATGGTGAACTGATGATACATATGCAAAGTCTGGATGGGTCATTGCTAACTCCAAATCTGTCCTTACAAGTTTTGGGGACAGGAGAGACCTAAGCTGATATATGGCTTAGCATGAGGATAGATGTCTCCCAGGAGTTTCTGGTTTGTGCCATGCTACCGTACAGGGGCACGCACTTTAGAGCTGCCTCATCTTCCAGTAGGAACCATCCATCCTTCATGCCCATAGGAGAACTCACTCAGAAACAGGCCAAGAGTGACACATGGTGTCCCCAAAATCTCAGGGTCTGCTACCAGAGTTGTTCCAGAAGAATACATAGCTTTGAGCTATCCACCGTGGCTCAGGAAACGTCATGGCAGTGCAAAGAACCTCTTGTAGGAAGCCCGTGCTCAGCATTGCCTCACTGTCTGGAGATAAGCACCACAATCTAAGCTGGTGGTGTTGCCCTGGCCAGTGTTAGACAGCCCATCGGGCCCTGTACGACAAGAAACAGGAGACAAAGGTACCAGGCACACAGCATGTGCCTGTTTTTCTCAGTGATGCTGTTAGTTCTCGTCAGTTCTATTAAACCTTTTTATTTCTGTATCCTTGGCTCTTACCACCACCGGCCTCTCATAGCAGGGAGCCCAATGGATTAGATTTTCAGGAAACAGTCTGCTGCTCCCCAGCTCAATGTTAATGTGGTTACTTTCAGAGTTGGTCAGGGTCACTTTGACCCTCCCATCTGATCACAAGCTGAGCTGTGCTGAGTCTGGTAGGTCTGTACACTGCTGGTGGGGCAGGATCCAAAGCTGGCCTCAACTGGACTCCCAGTAGAGCAGTTGCTGGTCCCCATAGGGTCCCTGGGGCAGTCATGGTGTCCCAAGTAAGGGCTCCATTACCCCCGGGACTGCTGAAACTGGAGTGAAGCTTTCTCACAGAATCCACAGAGCGGACAGTGTAGATCTGGGAAGGACAGGGCTGGAGCAGGTTAGGGAGCACACAGCTGCTCAGACCCACAGCACAGGATGAGCTCTAGCCTGCCTCTGCTCACACCAGATGGACAGGCATCCTGGGGAGCTGCTCTCCTGGGGACCGTGCACACAAACAGTGCTGGTCCAGCACTTCCATGCTTCCTTCTCAGAGGTGGCCCCACAGGCTATGAACTGTCCCTCTGCAGAGAGTGGGGAGCATCACCAACCATTTGTAGCTACCCCCAGGCCCAGACTAGGTGGCCCGCCCTGCTCTGCAGGGCTTTGTAGGGACCAGGGATGCAACCAGACAGGCTGTGCCGCTGTGTAGATGCTGAACTAGGCCAGCATATGGTGCTGTAGGTCCATGATATAGCTTGCAAGACATCATTCTGACCTGGGCTACAAGAATTACTAGAAGTCAGCCCAGGAACACTGGGGAAGCTTGTGGAGGCTGTCTCCAATTTTGCTTGTTTTGGGGAGGACAGATGTTTGAATCCTAAAATGTCCTGCCCACAAGCCCTACTAAGCAGAGGATGAAATGTGGCAAGTGTGTTTCTGCAGTAATGCTGCTGCTCACGGGAGCCAGCCCTGGATGCCCACTCTGGGCTGTGCATATCCAGGCTGCATATCCGGGGCGGGGGGGAGGGGGCTGGACTGCCGGCGGGAGGGGGCCTTCTCTTGCCGGGGAATGTTGGGGGGGAGACTGGTCCAGAGCAGAAAGGGGGGGAAAGGGGGCTGTTCCCGGGGAGGGGGGCTGTTGGGAGCCTGTGGGGCTGAGCCCCTGACGCTAGTCTCTGCCTGCAGAATGCACTGGTCTCCTTCAAGGAGCTGTGCGGGCTGACGCCGGCTGCCAACATGAAGCAGTGCATCCTGACGGTGGCCACGTGGCTGCTGCACAGCGACAGCGCGCCCAGCGTCACCCTCAACTTGGCAGAGCAGTACCCCCCCATGGAGGCTCAGGGCCCTATCCCGGACCTTCTGCGCAAGGTCCTCACCGCCTACGAGACGGTAAGTGCCATCCCCCTGCCTGTGCTGCCTGCGCCCAGGGCTGGGGCCAGCGGGAGGAATCCCATTAATAGCCGCAGCCGGAGCCGCTTCCTTCCTTTGTGTTGGAGGGGACCTGGCTGCCGGCCAGGCGCTGGTCACACCACACCTGCCCGCCTGCGTTGGGGCGAGGAAGGCTGGACCCCGGCACTGACCTTCTCCCCATCCGCTCTGCGGTGGGGTGTGTGGGGCTGGGGGCTGCCCAGCTCCTCACGCCACCCCTCTCCCCAGATGATCCAGACCAGCCGGACGCTGATCGAGTCGGCCGACGCCGTGTACGGCAAACTCATCCAGGCGCAGCAGGCAGGTGGGTCCTGGGGGGGCTGCTCCAGCCCCAGCGCTGCCCCGTGATGCAAACCTGGGGGGGCTGGGTACGGGAGGGTCATGTCTGGGCTGGGGGCACCTGTCCTCAAAGGGCTTGGTTCAGGGGGTCTGGCACCAGGCTCCAGACCCGGCCGCAGGCACGGCCAAGAGCACCAGCATTTGAGGCAGAGGACAAGGGGTGCGTGTCTGTGCCCCAGGTGGGTGTGAGCCAGGGTGAGAGTTCAGTGGCAGAGCAGCCAGGGCACAGCTGGTGGCCCCGAGCCTGGCTCTGCAGTCTTCCCATGTCCTGGCAGCACAAGGTGGGTGCAGGAGGCTGCCCAGTGCCGGCTGCCACTGGGTGCTGGGGCTTGGGGCCACCTGCGCAGGGCAGGCTGCTGGGTGGGTGGGCTCCAGGGGCTGTGTGGGAGGAAGAGGAGCGGAGGAGGCTGATGAGGAAGCAAGGAAGAGTCATTGGCTGCCAAATACCAGAATATAATTAGTGCCAGAAATAACCGACTGTGGCTGACGGTAGAAGTGGCAAGTGAATGTTATGACTTCCAAGACACATGTCTGAACCCACACAGGCAGGTGCCACCTGCCCTGGTCTCCCCCATCCTGCCCCCACTCCGGCAGCTACTGGGGACCCCCAGCCCTGCTCTACTCACTGACAAGCCCCTCTGTGGGCTGCGGCCTCGCAGCAATAGCCCTGGCAACCCTGGGTGTATGGAGGGCTACTGGCCTGGGGCTACCCATGGGGCTGGGAGAGTGGCCAGGAGCTGGGAGGACAGGGGGAAGGGGGGGCTCCCCTCTGTGCCCCACAGCTGGTACCAGCCTCGCTGTCAGCAG
>JAAGNO010022509.1:102002-131020 GCA_033439905.1 Ceryle rudis
GGCCAAGGGTGTTTGTGAAGGAGTGCTGCTGCCCGGGGGAGCCAGCCGGGGGTGCCCCGTGTGGGGTGGGCATACCCCGGCTCCATACCCGGGGCGGGGGGAGGGGTGAGGAGCCAGTGCATCCAACCTGTGCCTGGCTGCCCAGACTGTGAGAGATGCTGTGGGCACAGCCCAGTGGGAAGAGGAGATGGGTACAGTGAGAAATCTCACTTCCCATGAGGGGCTGTGAAACATTTCCTGGCTGTTTCCAGTTTTAGAGGATTTCTTTCCAAGGAGAAAAAGGAGGACTCCCATTTTCCGAGGAACAGCATGCACTATTTGCCTCATCCCGGGAATCTACTGAAAAAGAGTTTTGCTGAGCAGTTGTCAGCTAGTCACAGCCAGAGGACCACCGTACCCTTGCTGTCACTGGGAAACACGGCGACCTGCCCTCACTTCAGCCGCAGAGACGGGCAAATTCTCACGCTACTGCCATTTGCACTCTTACCCCACATATGCAGATTTTGACAAAAAGCTCCTCTGACACCTGTCAACACCCTTTCTGCTTTTACAGATGCCCAAGGACACGGCATCATTGCCTGTGGAGCGTTGGAGAAGACTGCGTGCCTTGGGGGTGGCAATGGCTCCGAGGTGGCTGAGCGAAAGGACCAGCTGCTGGAGGCAGTAATGAGACCCGGCCCCACACCCCCGCAGTTCTATGACCGGCGCGAAAGGAAATGCCGAGAAGTGGAGCCCCTGCCCATGCTGGGTCCTCGTTGTCCGCCCAGGCACTGCACTCACTGCCTCACCCCCCAGGAGCTTCCCAGGGCAGAGGTTGCCGGTGCCTGGCAGGGCCACCCCTCACAGCACACTCACGCTTGGGTGAGGCTCCCACCCCAGGCAAGGACCCCTCACCAGCCCCAGACCAACCCAACGTGTGTGCGCAGCGCAAGGCCACCCAAGCCACCGCTCCTTCCTTTCCTTCCTCCCTCCCACGGTCGGCTGGGTTCCCAGCTCACAGCCCTTCCTCCCAGTACCGAGGGGCACCGATGTGAGATTAACCCCATGCTCTCCGCCGCCTCACTTTTATTACAACCCTCCAAGTGGGAAGGGTGCAGGGAATGGGTGTTGTGTGGGGGTCAGACTTTTCCGGTGGGTACAGACATGGGCAGCACTGGGGTGACACCCCAGACGGCTGGGACACATCTAGAGCCCCTCTGCTCTTTACTCTTTTCTCTCCAGCAGCCTTCTCTGATGCTCTGGTCCCAGATCTGCTCCCTGGGCTTGGGACCACTGCTCTCCCCATGGCTGGAAGCAGTGGGTCGTCTCCTGGACAAGGCTGCTGCCTGCACCCTGGGCAGAGGGTGAAGCAGATCCAGCCAAAGCCCTGGCAGCTCGGCTCCCCTGAGTGCTTTGCACCACAGAGTGATTTAAAGCTGTGGCTGGAGCCTTTGGCGTTTCCCGTCGACAGCGCAAACGCCACGTTTAATGTCGTCCTTTGTGTCTCTCAAGGCAGGAAGAGCTATGTGTACAAATAATTAAAGGGAAGAATCGGCGTGATTAGGGCAGATGATTATTGTCAAATTATGATTTATCTCAGAGGGAAATTAGTACCCCCCCTTCCCCAAAGGGCTCAGCCTAGCACGGTGAATGGGCACTGTTTTTTTGATTAATAGATGCCTTTAGAAGGTCACCTACATCCATTGCAGATTAACTCAGTGGGAAAAGTTCTTTCAGTAATTCAAGCTGTTGTTCTCACAAGCTGTCAGCTAGCTGCGAATCGGGAAGGTCCATCCGTTACAGGGCTGCTGGGTTGGAGGGGATCTTTCTTTCCTCCGGACACATAGGCATGATATATGATGCACAGAGACATGGATGACCGAGAAAACGAGCTGTGGAAAGAAAACAAAAACAGCAGTAAAGGGAAGCGAGGGAGTTGGGTGGGCAGAGAGCTGGCCCAGTCAGAGTGCGTCCTGGGACTGGAGGGGCAGAGCTCAGCCTAAGGCTGGTTGCTGGAGCCGTGGTCCTAGAGCTGGTCTGCTCAGTCCAGTGGAGGAAGGGTTTAGATGGCCTCCTTTTGCAACTGTCACGAGCCAGATCCTCCTGCTGTGGAGGCAGTAACTCATGTTGTGTTTGCTTCATCTGTGCCTGTATTTAGACACGTCCATGGAGGTGCTGGGCAGGTTGAACCAGCATCTCACAGGATCTGACAGTCCCCTGTGCATTTCTGGCTAAGATCCCTCAGCATCATGGCTTGACTCTTCCACACTGTCAACAACTCCCAGTTGGCTGCTGGAGGAACAATCACACCAGAGTCTAGCTACCACTCAGGCATCGTATTGGGGAAGGCAGGGGCTGGTGATGGCATAGTGGAAACAGGACCAGCAGAGTTGGGATGAGGAGAGGTTGGGATTTGCATCACTGTGAAGAGAACAGTACAACAGCATCAGTCCACAAACTTAGGATCAGTGCCAGAACTGCTCATGCCGGTACAAGCTGATCTTCCTACTGACCACCGTGCTTAACAAAGGCTACAGATGGGACCACTCCTCTCCTGATGTGTCTGTGTCTGCATGGAGACATGCAAGTGATCTCACTGAGGTGACATTTTATACGGTGACTTCGCGTCATTAAGTTCTGAACACAGACCAAGGCCCAACATCTCTAATTGTGCTGGGAATGATGTGATGAAGGCATATCTCCTGCTGCCATGCTGGGTGTACAGTCACCCATTTTTTGACTTGCATTCATTCAAGGCAGAAGGAGAGACAAGAGAGCCCAGGTATCCTGTGTGTTAAGGTAGACAAGAAAGAGATGAAGAAGCCTCTGTTCCCTGATAAATAACCACAATGTTTATATTTAGTTCTGGGGTGGTTTTTTTCACAAATGAATGGTATTTCATCACAGTAATCAAAAATTCCCACTAACAAAAATTTCTTTTGCATCCATCTAAACTTCATCATAAATCTATGTGCCAGGCATTAATATTTTCAGCAACAGATTGATTGACTAGAACATAGCTCGGTTGTCTCTAAACACTAAGGGGTTCTCCACTGATTTATTGCTTACCGAAGTCTGCACATATTTATATTTGTACCATATTCCTTGTTATATATGTACCCTCCTTTACCCAAGCTTTCTCCAGCAGATCCATCATGGTGGTGCCAATTGCTGTGGCAGATTAGGACATCTTGTTGCCAAATCTACTATAAAGACTTTGCTGGCACAGTACAAAGTCGGTGTGTTTTTAATAAAAGAGTTTTAAGGCCAGAAAAAACAGATCATTTTGATTGGCAGAGACCAGAGGTTCTTATCCAGCTGCCCTGCACAAGGTCCAGTAACGTGGAGAGACCCAAAGTTTCCCTTCCAGAAAAGCCTTCTGTTTGAGACATCAAGACTTTGCCAGTTTGGCTGATTCTAATGCAAGGCTTTGGATATTTGGGAGGCTTGGGGGTATGTGACAACCTTGCTTTGATATATTTATATTTTAGTTAGTTTGTGACTTACTGGGAAGAGCTTAAGCCTGTGGGCAACATTCTTCAGTGGGCTTCAGGCTGAAGCAGAAATAAAATCATCTCCTGACACAGTTTTCTAAAGCTATCTACATCTAGATTTTGAGGACTGGCCACAGAGTGCATCTTCTCTGGAACCAAGAGTTAACTCTGAAGTCATCCTGAGGCTTATGAAAGCCTATGGCAGGGACAGAGACAGAAACTTCTGCCTTCAGCACATCCTGCAGTCTGATTTTGACTTTGTATGGAAAGGGTACTGCTGAGCTGATGAGAAGCGAGTCTTTAGACAGTGGCTGCCCTGAGAGCTGAGCACCAGTTGGACAGGACACTCTCTGACATGGGCATAGCATCTTCAAGACTGTGTCTCTAGCAGCAGAAAGAAGAGGCAAATGGAGGAGAGATCAGGTTGAGTATTTTATTTTTACCCCTTTAATATCCTTTGATTCCTTGGTAGGTGCTTTGGGGGACATGCTGGTGTAGTGCTGCACCCAGCTCTGGTGGGGAAGCATCTGCTGGTGTGTGTACCATTATAGTGGTCACTGATGTGATTGACTGTCTGTCTAATGGGTTGTTACAGAGCTGCAGAGTCTATCTTGCTCTACAGGTTAACTGAGAGGAGCTGGGGAGATGAAGCAACATTCCTCTAAATTGGACTGTGCATTGGAAGCAGCAAGAAGGGTCTCAATAAACCACCCTATCCTTTGCAAGAAAATTCTTTTATGGTCTTCCACAAAGGAGGCCACAAACAAATGGATGAGATGCCAAGAGTCAAAGGGGAGTTTTCAGGTGGCTTGGTTGTGTTGTTTTGGGTTTTTTTTCTTTCTTTAAATGTCCTGAGTTGTTCAAGGCAGGGCTGGTGCTCCTGGAGGTTGCGTAAGTGCAGATATACCCAGCCTTTGCCTTGCTATCTTTTGTATTTTGCAAGGAAGCCAATGACTTGGGGCCTTTGCACCCCTACACATGAAGCTGGGGGCTCAGTGTTCTCTGCTGCAAAGTGTCTCAGCTCTGCAGAAGCCCCATGATGGTTTACACCCCCCTGCAGATCTGCTCCAGCTATTTGAAACTACACGCATTCCTCACCAGGTACATAAATCTGCTCCCCCGGATATTTGATAAGAAACACGAAGGCTTGCTATCTGTTTCTAATGTGCATGCATGTCCTACACAGATTCATGGATGACACCAACACAAGAGCTCCTGAGTTGGGTGTCTGTGCCTTTGGCTACAAAATCAGCTCTCCTCTTGGTAGATGGATGATGAACAATCTATGATGTTTTTCATCGTCTCAGTGCACCTGGCTCATGGCATCAGTTTCTGTGCTAACCCACAAGACAATGCCACAGCAGATCAAGGGGCAGGAGGCCTCAGCACCTCAGCAGTGTGGACCTTTTCTTCCTTTCCCAAGTCTTCACATGAGTGCCACCACCCAGCAGAGCCAACCCAGGAGCCACAAACTGGTGCACATCTTGCCCCAGGTGACATCAGCAAACTGATAAACAACGCTGGATGAGGAATGGGTGATCTCCTTCATGATGGGAGGGACTTGGATGCTGGAGGACAGAGGAGTTTTGGCTGCAGGATCTCTTTGGAAAAGCAGCCCCCTGAACTCCCTCCATCAGTGTGAGGCTGAGAACAGCCCTCCCCAGAGGAAGACAGGAGGGATGATGGAGGATCCTATGCTGAGCCTGGAAGCAGCCTGCCTCCGGATGGCTCCTGGAGGGACACAGAGGACCATGCAGCTCCCGCTGTCGATGCCATGTGTGGCAGGAGCACACTTGCCGTTTGTTCTGGCTTTCAAAACAGCAGGCTTTTGATTCCCTTGCTAGAGCTCATCTGCGTTTCTTTCTGGCCTCCTCCTTTCTCTGTGCCAACCACGTGCCCCCCAGCCCGTGGGCTCTGCTGTCATTGTTGGCTGCTGGTTCCACTGGCCTCAGCTTATTGCATCTGTTTTGATTTGCTAGGTCTTGCATTCAGCCATCCGTTCAGCTTTTATTGTACGTTTCTAAGCGTCAGCTCCGGGTGGTCATCGTCGGCTCCTTTCTCTCAAGCCTGTGCACCAGCTGCATATTAATTGCTCTCCTTTCTCCTCTCACTTTCTCGCTCCCCGTCTCGCCACATGACATTTACGGTTTGCAAACTTTGTGCAAACACATTGCGATCCAAGCCCGGCTCTTCTCTGGGTGAAGGTGTGAGGAGAGTTTGGCACATCACCCCTCGCACAGAGACTGGGGAGCTGAGGATTACACCGGAGGCAAATCTGGCCTCGCTCCTGCAAATCTGCACTGGGAAAGCCTTCCTCTGATCACTTAGTCCATCTGCAGCCAGTGACAGATTACTCACCATTGTCTCCTGGATGATGCTTCGTCCAGTCTAACTTCAGTGTCCAGAGTAATGGGGCTCTGACACTTTCTCTAGCTGATCATTGCCATACCAAGACAGTTCCAGCTTCTAGACAGTCTCCCTGATGCTAAATCTGAGGTGCCCCTGTGGTACTGCCTAGTGCCAAACAGAATTTCACTTCTTAATATGAGCTGTTGTATTGAGAGGAAAAAAAAATGTTTGTGCTCACACGTGTGAATGGGCTCCTTCCACCTGGCTTTGCGCTGCTCCTCTAGGCTACATCGCTTTGGAGACCAGGCTTTCTTGAATCATGAGCCTGCCCTGGCTCTGAGGTATTGTGTTGCTTAATGACTGATGATAATGTCTCTGTATGTAGGCTTGTAGCCTGGCTATCCATCTTTAAATTTCAAAATCTTTCCTCCTCAGCCATTACCTCCACCCCCGTAATCATTCCTGTTGCTCTTCTCTGAATTCCACCTCATTTGTCCTTGTTTGAAGGCAGAGCACAATCAAACCAGCTGGTCTGGGAGCCTGGGTGGGGGCTGAGGTCCAAGAGGGTTCCACCTCCACTCCTTGGCCCTGAGCTGGCCTGAGGTCAAGAAGGCTCATTGATTTGGGTGGATCTGAGCTGCTGCTTGATAGCACATCCAGCTGTAGTAGCCTCAGCTGACCTGGGAAGAAAGGTATTTCTCCAAAGCTTTATGAGAACAGAGGCTGTAGGGTAAGAAGTGTTTCCAGCATTTAACCTGCCTTTGCCTGCATGTGTTCACCTTGCCCCCCAAAATCACTGCTCTTAAGTGGCTCAGTGTTTTTCAAGGTCTGCCTGCTCACAAGAGCCTTTAGCAGAGGATGCTACACCTGAGCTCAGTGAAACAGATAATGGCACAGTCTGCTGGACTGAAACGTGCAATAAAAGCTGCAAGAGAGACAGTCTCTTGAGAGGTGTCTGGTCCAGCCTCCTGCTTGGAGCAGAGCTGCTGTCAGTCAGATGTGGCTTTGTTTGGACAGGTCTTGAAAATCTCACATCACTGTGACCTGACCCAGGCTTGCACCACCCAGCCCGGGAAGACATTTTTTTCTTACATCCATCCATTGCCCCTTGCTATCTCATCCACCACTACTGAGACCTTGCGGGTTAATCACTCTGGCCTGTGCTCTAGGGAAATAACTTTCTGTCTTAAGGTGAAATAAAGCTGGACTGACTCCCCACCATGTAAAGAAATGCCTCCTCCTTCCCATGTTTAACTGGCTGTTATGCATCTGAGCTGGCTGGGATCTCATCCTGAGCCAGTACCTGCTGCTGCAGCCATGACTGCTATGGACCATGATGTTGCTACTGTGGCAAGATGAGGCCTGGCATTTCTGCTAAGCCCTAAATCTTTCTTTGCCTGGAGTAAGACTGGCACTTCTTCATCAGAGCAGGAGAACCGTGGTATCCAGATTAAGTACAAGCTGTAGCATTTAAAGTTTGAGCAATGAGCTTTCCTCAGCAGTGGGTGGGTTTTTATCATGGGGGTAGGGAATTCCTCGTCTGGCCTTGATTTCATATGCAGGCAGTTTCTGTTCTGTGTCCTCACCTCTGTGAATTTGATGGACACCAGTGGCATAAGTAGATCACAATTAAAGCCACCGTTAGGGGAGTTGGTCAAAATATTTGATAGAAATGTATTTAAATTGAAAGATTGCCACTTTTTAATAAGTAAGTGGAAGTTGGCATAAATTCAATGTGACATTTGCCACTTCTGCAGAATTATGACTATTCGCTTTTTTTCAGAAACCATATTTAAACAGAATGGTTTTAGTTGATGACAAATTTTGAACAGTTTTGAAGAGAGTTTCAGCAAAAATAGACAACATGTTAGCAAATGAAAATTGGGTCTTTTGCAAACTTTCTGAGAGATCATTGCAACAGTAGAGAGTTCATGGGCAACCTCTTAAACCATTTTTCAACTCAGGGAAGTTGATTTGAGGAAGCTGCTGAACATCTTGTGAACATCACTGCAAGAACCCCTGGTTCAACCCAGTACCTCTGGACAGAGATGACTTTGTGCCTGCCGATAGGTAAGAAAGCGTGCGCATTTTCTCAGTCTCCCCAGCTCCAAATAATGACTACCAACACATGGCTTCAATTATCCAGCACAAAGAAGCTTCTTGCCAGCTTTTGCCATGGGCAAGGAGGCCCAGTGGGAGGGGGAATTTTGATGTGTGGTGCTATAAGCAAAGGGGACATGTCTAGAGCCATTTCTCCTGTCTGTACATGCATGCTAGGCCCCAGACAATAAGTTCCTCTCCTGCACCTCACTCTTCTCTCTGTGTTCTGAATAAAGGACTTTTGGCATTTGCAGCCCCAAGAAGTGGGGTATCTTAATCTCTCAGCTTTAAAAACCAATTCACTGTATCCATCAATGCATCTTGAAATGTGTGAGGTAATGCTACCTGCAGAACATCCCAACTTCGGTCCCAGTAGCATCAAAACTCTTCCAGGTGCAGGGAACTTGGAAATCTTGTTTAGCAGCTGCCCTTAGTTTTGACAATTTCTTCCCAGACCCAGGTAAACTGGACAGGACTCAAGTGGCCATGCCAGAAACAGTCTGCTTAACACTGCCTGTTGGATTCTCTCCCGTTCAACATTTGAGCATATCTGATTTCTGCAGTCAGGGTATGACTCCTGACTGCCTGGTTGGTGAAGCTGTCAGTGCATGTTTTTTTCTGATAGTGCCTGCCCGCTGGAGTGAAGTATGCCTAAGCAGCCAGGTCAGGGAGAGAAACAGGATGGGGAACCTCAGGAAGGCAAAGAGGGGCTAGTTCAACCCACACGTCACAGACCCATGAGTTATTCCAGCAAGCTTCTCACACCCAACAGCTCCTTACCTAAATCACAACTTGATGTCTGAGCTCTCTTTACAGCCAGAGAAACAGCCACTAGTGTTTCCTTCTGTCTAAGTCAAACTGGTCTCTGAGGTGAGAGGCCTCCCTTCCTTATAAAGGAAATCCAATAAGTCTCTTAAGCAAGAAACTGTTAGTTTTCTAAAGTCAAGAGAGGGATCTACATGGTCAGGACAGGAAAGCAAGACTCCGCAGCTGCTGAGAAAGAGCAAGGTGTGATCATTCTTTGACCAAGACGTTGCCCGCTGGAGAATGGATTGATTTGAATGAGCAGATACTTACTTCTCCCATCTTCCCTGGGAACTCTGGTTTTGCCTTATCAAAGACCAGTGGTCGTGCACTACTTTCCAAATTCACCTTCCATCCAACAGTCCCTTTGTGGTGTTGTTGCATATCCTCTACAGAGAGTTCCAGGAGTCCTTCTGCTCCCTGCTGACTTCTGTGTCTTTCTGGAGACCTCTGCAGCAAGATGTCAGTGTTTAGGTCCAGGTTTCCATGGGGGATACATTCCCCTCGCTGATATGTAGCATGTACTGACCCTCTCTGCTCAGAGTTCTATTTGCTGGGATGCTGTAAAAAATATTGTGAGAAAAGTCCAGTTCTGGCTGGAAAGCAACCGCATAAAGATGGCACCTTCTTACTCAACCCACCAGCTCGCTTGTGCATCAGTCTGAACTGATGTGGTAGCGACAGGAATCAAATCTTGCTGTTTCGCATGAGTCACAGCTCAGCAGAGCTGGGCTGGCTACAGGGGAGGGAGCTGGGAGGGTGCATTTTCTAGTGAATCATCAAAAAGAGCAGCCTACCTTTAACACACGTGTAAAGCCTGGTAAAGGCCATGGAGCAGCCAGCTCTTATGAGTACAGAAAAGTGAAAGGCACTTTTCCCTTTTACATCCATGCTTCACGTCTTGCTTCCCCTCTTGAATATGGAGCAGCAGTAGCAGGGGTGGAAAGTGAGGCAGTGAGGATGTGGGCTGGGACACCCTAGGAAGGACTGGCCCTGTTCTGGCTAACTGGTGTACATAGGCCATGAAGGCAAGTTTTCCTCCACAGCAGGTCCAACACTGTTGTAGAGGAAAAGGAAGGTCCTTCTGCCCTGGAACAGCACAAAGCCTGATCCTTCATTTGTACAACTGGGCAGTTAGGGAAGACTTTCAACTATGCTTTGCATTTTCTTGTATGGCAAGTAAGAGGTAATCACCATGGATTGGTGTCACCACAAAAGTCATGTCTCCCTGCTGGCAAAATAACAGTTCTTCGTGAGTGTGACTGTTCTTTCCAGGCATCTGAGCTAAGGTATAAAGAGGAACACAAGCTCTTTAGTAAATTTTGGGGAAGCATGGCTGGGTAGCATTCAGTTTCACTTGGAAACATCTCCAGGAGACCTGAGAAACACTAGAGAGTCCTCTAATAGGACAAACACATGATATCTAGGATTATTCAGGTTACTTATTTTCAACTGCATCCTAAGGCAGCGTCTGCAGGAAAATGGCATGACTAGACCTTTGTAGAAGGACTATAGGGTGAAGGGCTGAGCAGGTGTTCAGCGAAGCCCGCTTTTATGCCAGAGAACCTTTAGTACTGGTGGTACAAGCAGTGGAAAAAATTCTGAATCTCAATTTCCTACTGAGCTGATGGGCTGGAAAAACATCTGTTAGCTTTAGGCTGCATGCATTTGATGTGGGATCCTTGCAAACAGAAAGTGGGAGGCACCTTGGGTGAGAGCAGCTGTGAGAGTTCACAGCTCTGAAGTGGCAGGAGAGTGGCAGGATAGTGGCAAGAGAAAGACAATGGGCTTGAGAGACATCTCCTACAGTCTCAGAGAGCCAGGAGGTGAGGTCCCAGGGAGTTAAGGAAGACAGAGGCGAGGCCTGCTGACAGTTCCTTACAGAAATGATCTTAAGGATACAGGTACAAAGTCAGGCAAGGAAACACGGCAAATAACCAAAGCAGCTGAATCCTGAATTCTTCACTGATCTGAAACTCAAGAAGGAAAACAAAGCTGAATAACTACAGCTGAGTAATGGATAAAAGAAGAGTACAGAAGTGTGAGTCAAATGCAGAAAGGCTGAGACTCAAAAAGAGTTAGAGCTAACCAGAGAGTACAGGACAGCAAAGTCCCTCTTGCCTGCCTGGGCACATGCACATTGTCCACACTGAGAAACCCTTATGGGTGAGTTCATGATCCAAAGCTGTGTTCCAGGCTGCACAAGGACATAAGGAGAAGACTTGCCACCCAGCCCTACCAACATAAGGTCAATAGTGCCACTGGTTACTTGTTCCAGACCTCTTTCAGGACCCTGAAACTGAGAAGGACCCAGCTTGGTGCAGACCTGCATGCCAGTATAACCCAGCACAGGAGCTGTAGCACAAGACAAAGTCTGCCCAAGGCTACCCAGTACACCACCTGGAAGTGGTTCAGTTAAGTCAGTTCAGTCCCCATCTGGATGCTTGGAAACGCATTTTGGTGGGTGAGACTGGCTGATGGCTGAACGCTTGTGCAGAGATGTGTGTAAGTCAATGCCGACCAAAAAAACTGGCAGGAGAGCGGCCGTGATGCTCCCTTCTGGCTCTGCTTGTATCTCTTTCTGTTTAGTTCAAGATTATGAAGATAAGTCCAATTTTATATGAAATAAGGAGATCCGAGCCATATGTTGTGCAGGTTCACATCACATCTTGTGGCACAGATCTGCAAGGGAAACTTCCATGAGTCTTAAACCAAATCAGTCCATATCCAGGTGGAGGTTACATCTTATGGAAGAGGCAGCTCAAAGATAAACAAGGGCAGAAGTGAGATGACACAGTATCCATGCAACAGAGCCAGAATCAAGTGATTTCACACGGCCGATCTCCCTCCCTGATGTCCCTGCAACACCAGCAACCCCTGGGGCACAAGCACTGCTAGTTTCTGCTCTGGGCACTGGGAAAATGAGGCACGAGGAAGGTAAATGACTCAACAGTTCTTCAGGACATCAAAGTGAAATGGAGGTCTCCCAGCCTCCTAAATTGAAGGGCCACACACTCCAGCCACTACTTCTTCCCTCCAGCCTCAGGCTGTCTGTCCCTATGGACCAATAGAAGATTTGTAGGGGAAGATGGTCTTGGTGGACCTATTTCTGTATGTGGCATCTTTAGAGTCCTGCAAAGCTTTTTTCCATGGCAGACAGAAAGTGGTCCCCCAGGCACAGTGCTTCTTTGTGAACTGAAGCTCTATGGATCTACTGGGTCTGGATGGGATGAAGTTGATTTTCCTCACAGCAGCCTGTGTGGTGCTGTGTTTGGGATTTGTGACTAAAACAGTGCTGGTAACACACTGGTGTTCTGGCTACTTCTGAGCAGTGTCTGCATGGTGTTGAGGTTTCTTTGTTTCCCATTCTGCCCCCAGGCATGGAGTGGGAAAGAAGTTGGGAGGGGACGAAGCCAGGACGACCGACCCCAAAGGACCAAAGGGATATTCCATAACATATGATGTCAGTAATAAAAGCTCAGGGGGAGGAGAATGAAGCAGGGGTTTTTGTGGTTATGGTGTTTGTCTCTCCAAGTAACCATCATGGGTACCAATGCCCTGCTCTCCAGGAAGCAGCTGGACATCTGCCTGCCAGTTGGAAGGAGTGAATGAATTTCTTATTTCCCTTCACTTGCACACAGCTTCATTTCACTTCTTAAACTGTCTTTACTTCGACCCACGAGTTTTCTCACTTTGGCGCTTCCTATTCTCTCCCCCATCCTGCTGCAGGGAGGGAGCAAGTGAGCTTAGCTGGGTGCTTAGCTTCTAGCCAGGGTCAGCCCACCACAGTGGGCCTAAAATACACAAACTTCAGACTGAAGAAGCATCCTTACATGCTGAGACCATAGTAAGTGCTGTCATCTCTCTTTTAGAGATGAGGAGCTATGGGGTGATCACAGAATCACAGAATGTTAGAGTTGCAAAGGACCTCGAAAGATCATCTAGTCCAACCCCCCTGCCAGAGCAGGATCACCTGGATCAGGTCACACAGGAATGTGTCTAGTTGGGATTTGAGTGTCTCCAGAAAAGGAGACTCCACAGCCTTGCTGGGCAGCCTGTTCCAGTGCTCTGTCACCCTAATGTGATGATCAGAGACAGAGCAGACAGGGTGGGCTCCTCAGGTCTTGAACCCCCAGATACGCACCACGTTCCAGCTGTCCATGAAAGTATCATTTGCATCAATACCATGTGTTTATCTAACTGCTCTTGGTTCCTAAGAGCCTGAGAGCTATTGCACTATTGCAGCTCACAGTAACATCAGAGATGGGTGAGTGGGACACATTTCTCCAGGATGGGCCTGGAAGCTGCTTTGACATGAGGACATAGACCAGATCTGTTGTCCCCACTTCAAAAATCACCTTGGGCCTTCCTTACCCTCCTCTCCACAGAGGAACAATATTACCAAAAACCAAAAGCAAATGGTGTGTTACCTGAGAACATGACTTGCTCAAAGTCATCAATGCATGGACTTCTGGGGTATGGATTTTCACACGCAAAGTCCCATCGATTTCCTGTGAATCAATGGGAAGAAGACAAGCACAGAGGAAAAACTCCAGAGAATGATTTATCAGCCTCTGTCACTCAAACAGTATCTCTCTATATGAACATCTCCTCTGTGAAGTATTTGTTCAGCTTTAATACAGTGACAGTACCTGTCTGCTTTGACGTGTACCTGGGGAGTGCAGGTCCCTAGCAGGGGGCAGGAATCTGAAGTTTCCAAGTACCAAGAGAGCTGCTATGGGAATCGGAAAGGGTTTTGTTTTCCAGCTCTTGTGATGTGTTGCAGCTGCCCACTGACTTTTTTGTTTCCATCCTTGGCACACAGAAGAATTTCATCACCACACTCTTTATCATGGAAACATGTCATTCAGTGGCATTCGTACATACTGTTCACATCAAATCAGAAGGTTGGCTCGAAACCCCTGCAGAGATGGGACCTTTCCAATTGAACCTGCCTCCATAGGTTTGGTGCCGGGCTGAATGCAAAGCCAGAAGGAGACCGTTTTTTTTCAGACAGGTTTTCAGAGACGACAGAAGATGCATGGAAGCCTCCCAAGAACCGCCTACCCCATGAGATGTTCACCATTCAGGATGTTGGCAAACTTGTCAGATCAGAAGGTTTTGCAAGACGCCAGCCGCTCAGGGCCAGAAGTGTTCGTGAAGTTTTGGGGACTGTCAGATTTTCGCTGAAGAGCTACCTGAGGCAGCCGTATGGCCGAACACCAAGCGCTGAACTGAATCTAGGTCTTCCTCAGGATCTGACGCCCGCTGCTCTCTTTCCCTGCTTGGGATTTGGAAAGCCAGACCTGGAACAGGATGTGATTTGCTCATGTTGGTCTGCGTGATGCCAGCTGAGGCTACTGGCAAACTCTGTTCACTGAGAAATTATCTCATGTAAATGAGGGTCAGATGATTAACTTTGATGAATCTTGCCACAGCTGAAATTACTGCCAGTGCTAGGTATGAGAAGGAAACATTGGCAGAGCTGTCTCCCTGCCATGGGAAGGATCTCTTTTTCTCCTGGAAAGTAAAGCAGGGGTGCTATAGCAGCTTTAGCTGGACTCCTCAGCAGTGATGAGAGAGCAGGGTTTAGTTTCAGTGCTGTTTGCCTTTCCTTCAGAAGTACTGATTCAGATGAAGTATTCTGCCCGGGGAAAGAGTCTCTGGGCAGGAGACTTTCATCTGGAATAAACAAGACAGCGGATGGCATTTCACAATGAATCTACCAGCTGCCATGTATGAGGCAAGGGTGGTGGGGATTGCTGCATTTGATCACTGTTGTTTACATCTGGTTTGACACCCAAAAAGTGACCTGGTGCAGCAAGTCTCTCTGGGGCTGTTCTCAGCAGTGAGAGATTGATAAAGCTAGGAGACGTGCCTCATCTGCCAGACCCCAAAGCCCACACCTGACACCAGCTCCATGGAGGCACATGGAAGGTTGTTTAGGAGGCCACAACAAGGGTAGGTGTGTGTGATTGCTTGGTTTAAGATGGCAACCCTGTGCAGTTAGCCCAGGTGGGGATGGAGGGAGGTGAAGGAGGCTCTCTAGTTGTTATAAAGTTATGTCTGAAAGGTGTCAATGGGAGAGTTGAAGAAAAAGATGTGCAAGACAACCAGTACAGTGTTCAGTATGATGCAATCACCACAGTGCTCCCACCAGCCTGTGCAGACCCGTGGAAGCCTATGCTGTCTTCAGGATGCTTGAACTGCAGCCACACAATGGCTGCTGGTTGTCCTGCAGCAAGTGTTAGCTTATTGTGACTATTAGGAGCACTACCCCAAAAGGTTTCATCTGACAATGAGTTTCTGGAGGGCAGCCACGTGCAGTGACATGAGCAGTGGGTGTCACAGGTCCCTGTAAGGAGTCCTAGTGCATTGGATGCTTGGAGAACAGCACAGAGGGGCAGGCCTGCTTGTGGGACCCCGAGAAGAGCAGGGCCACTGGTCTAGGGGAGCCCAGAAAGGCAACATGTACTAGCTGCAGCCAAGTGCAGCTGGGCTCTCACAGCTTTTTGTTAAACATCAACCACTTTTTGTGATGACACCAATCAAATTTCCAGGCGGTTGTCTCACTAGGGGGACCCAAAGCAAGAGCAGAGAGACAGATGAATCAACTATAGATTTGCTTGCTGTAGCATGCCTGTTGCCAGTAGATTTCCATGTTTCCAAGAGCGAGTTAAAAGCTTCGTTCATTTGCTGAATAGTGGAATGCTCTACCAGATTGTCTGCGGTTGGAAATAGATTCATCCAAAACTTCTAGGCTGGACATCTTTCAATAAGCCATGCTTTAACTCAGCTGCAAGTTTACAGAGCATCGCATGGGAAAGTAAGGGTGAGATCTTGTGCCCTTTTATGCAAGAAGTCTGATGAGAGAAGGACTCCCCAAGAGAGTGTGTAGCCTCTCTGACAGAAACTGGGGCTTTACAGTTGCAGAATGAGTGGAGGCTTTTTCAAAGCAAAATGGAAAGATAATCTGCCAGTGTGTTAATTTCTGATGGATCCATACTTTGTGGAAGCAGTATCCCAGCTACAGCCTGTGCTATTGCTGTTGCCACCAAACCATCTTGATGAGGAGAGAAATTCATGGAGCAACCACCCTTCCCCATTTTCATGTGCCAGAAACTCACTGATATTGAAAAGGATGGAGACCCTGCTGCACAAATATCCCCACTAGAAACCGATCTGTCAGGAAACAAAGCGCAACCTGCTGAAATCATGTCAGAAACAGGCAGAGACAAGGCACTGATGGTGTCACCAGCAGTGACAGGAGACAGTCGTCCAGAAGTAACAGTCCTGCTTAGCTTGGGAGAATGGCACACAAAGGACTCGGAGGAAGCTGAAGAGAAAGGGGTGAATAGTCCACAACTTGTAATTCCAAAGATAATCTAGAAAGGGAGACTGTGTTAAAGAACAGGGAAGCATAAATATTGTGAGGTTCCTGGTCCTGCTCAGGTGTTAAGATAACTGACAGAGTTATATTTATATCAGCCACAGAGATGTGATGAATAAGATCCCATTGCTATAGTTTTTGTCTTCCTCTAGCTTTCCTCCTGTTTCTGATCTTCACTTATTACAGCATGGCAACCACAAGCACTACCGGATGAGAAATTGTTTCTTTCTTTGGTTTTGAGAAGAATCTGTTCTTCTTAAGCATGTATGAAATAAACACTAATGCACATACAGAGCAATGAAGCACAGGAGCTCAGGCAAAGCGGTAAAGGCTGTACTGTGGAGGAGGGAGGAAAGGAAGAGAGGGAGGAACAGACTATGTCCATTTCAGTAAGCTTTGGATTACCTCTGATTTTGGATGACAACAGGGGTCCCTGTTGGTCTGTCCGAATGGGTACTCTCTGAACATACAAGGTGGATGACTGAGAAGTCTGGTACCACAGGAGATGAGATGTTCTTGATGATGGTTTGAGAATGAACAAGACACCAAGCACCAGAGAGCTGTCACTTTCCCAACATCCCATTCTTCTGAGGAGATGTAACAAGAGAAATGTTCAGGCAATGTCTTACATCATCTGGACACCCACTATGGAGACAACACAGCTAATGACCAGGCACATCTTGACTCAGCCATTCATCAGGGTGGAACTGTGTGATCTCTTCCTTGCTAGGTTTCCACTCTCACCCTGCCTTTAGTCCCTCCTCTGTTTACAGTGACCATTCCCCAAGGTGAGGGAGCTGAGCCACTCAGCCCACACCACCTCCTGTGCTGCTGCTGTCAGCACTGAAGTTCCCTTGGGGTTCCCCATATCATATGTGCCAACTGCACTGGCAACAAGCCTGCTCTCTCATTGCATATAGGTATCGTGCTGTCAGAGTGCAGCCTAGATCTCAGCCGAGGCCTTTATGTGATACTAAAAATAATAATGGAACAAATCTTGGAACAGAAAATAATGCAGAATGTGAGAAAATTCTGTGAAAAGTGAGAGCTGGTGGAAATGATCCTGAAGGAACCTGCTTCTAGAAGAAGCTGTGAACGGGTGCCGCTGGGGAGGCAGTATCTCTCATAAGCTTTCTAGGGCAGGGGATACATCTGTCCCAGCCTTCTATTGGCTTCATGAAAATACACGATCATTAATAACAACTGGTAACGAGGAATCTGGAGACCCTCCTCTTGCACAGCTGCCTCTGCAGCACACACACGTCAGCAGTCGCCTGAGACAGGAACGAAAGCAGCGTTTGACAGATCGGTGAGAGCAAGTCCAGACTGGAGTATCGGCAACTCTAATCACTCAGGTGGTAAATGGGAAGTGGATGCTGTGGAGCACAACACAAACACTGACCATCCACTCACATCTACCTACAATGGTGAAGACAAGCCCTTCTCTGGGCAGCAGGCAAGTCCCCTTGGAGTTGCAGCAAGATGGGAGGGAAGAGCAGTGAGGTGCCCATCATTCAGAGCAGCAAGGACAAGAGAGAGGATAAGGAAGCTACAGCTGTGACCACACAAAGGCCTGACACAGTGTCGCAGGATCTAGGAAGGAAAACTGCTGTTGGACCTTGTGCTTGCTTCTGCTTGAGCTACCCCATGGCTCTCCTACTGGGGCAGCACCATGGTAAGCAAATATGGTGATGTCAAAGGATGGAGAGACATTGAGAAGAGACAGTGTGGCCCACAGGAAAGTCAAAATCAGTGCCTTTGGGATGAATTAATACCTCTTCACCACTTTGCCCAGTGGAAGGTGGTCCTGCTGCATGGCCAGAAGAGAGCAGCAGTCGTGTGAATGTGCAGTGCTCTAGCATGGTCCCCATAGGAGACCAATGACTCCTGGTCTGCAGCAGTCCACACTTGCCCCATGAGGGTGCAATTCCCTGCTGTGCAGATGGGATCACGAGCCCAGTGTTGTGTTGGTGGGACCATGGGAAAACAAGCTTCCATGGCCACGCTGGGGAGATGGACAGACCTCGCTGAGTCACCCACCCAGGCTGGCCACAGCCATGGCTGGGAGGTCGCCTATTACAGAGTGCAGCTTTGTCACTCTCCATTATTTAATTGATAATTCATCATGCCACTCCAGACAGAGAGAAGAGCTCCTGTTCACGCCACTGTTTGTTCCCTGTCACATAGTCAATTCCCCAATCCAATACACCAGTTGTACTCTTATTTTATGAACCATACCTTAGGGCCTAATTAATGCAATTAATCAAACTTTTACTTAGGCAGGCATATCTTCATTTCTCCGCTGACTGTCTGCTTGGACAGCTGGGTGTGTTGTCTGCATAGTATTCATCATCTTAAGCCATTACAATGCTCTGGAGTGCACTGAAGAGTACGGGGAGGGGAGGGGACTGCTGGTAACTGAGCACTTGTGATCAGGTTTCAAATACAGATATCGAGGGCAGATTCCACTCTGTCTGAAGTCAGTCACCATCAGGAGAAAACCCAACAGCTCACCACCAGGGAGGTGAGGTAATGGTCACAGAATCAATCTCTCAAACCCAGGACCCTGTACCACCTGGAGTGTGCCTGCAGTCCCCACAGAACATGCTCCCAGCACCTCACCCATCAGCCCAGCCTCCATCTGCCTGGGGGAGCCACTGACCAGCAGCGTGCCTGCAGCCAGACTGCACGCAGGGCATGCCACAGAACTGGAAATCCTGCTGGGGCCACTCAAGCCAGGCAGGAAGATGATGTTAAAAATCTCTTCTCCTGCTCATGGCTGCTGTGTAGAGTCAGGAGATGGGCTTAGGGGTGTTGCTGGTTCGTTGGAAGACAAAAAACAAGGGTTTACATATCTGTAGGGCATGCCTAGCAGACATTCAGGTGAGGGAGAGCATAAAAACCGATGAAAAGCTAGGGACTCTTCAAGCCCCCTTATTCCTCCACCTTCAGTGCTCCCTACAGGAGATGTCTACATCTTTTGATTGAAAGGGGAGATGAAAGCAACGAGTTTACAGCAGAGATGGATACTTACTTAGATGGCCCCCCATAGGGTCTGTGTCTTTCTGGAGCACAGGTTCTACTGTTGACCACAGCTTTTAAAATGGTGTTTCAAAGGCACTTTTGAAACCTCACTCACAGTAAACTTGAGAAAATAATCAATTTTCAGGAAAAAATCCTGAAAAATATTTCTTCATTAATATTATTGAAGAATAGAGACATCGGTGGATTTACAGGTCACTCTCCACGGCAGAAGAAAATCTAATGATATTTGGAAGTGTTAGTCATAACAGTGATTTTGTGACTAAAAGAAATGAAGTAAACTGAATTGGGACAATTTTCTAAGTTGCCATTTCACATTTTATATCCCAAAAGATCACTTGAAAAAGACCCAAGTAACCTTCCTTATAAAACCAAGTGACTTTTTTCTCTTTAATTATCTGTCAGAATCTAGATAGTGATTTATAAGGGGTCTTATGCCACCAAAACTAATGTTATCCTCCATCTCCTGCTAAAAATAATAAATAGATGAAGCCGTGAAGATAATCTTCTAGAGTCTCTTGGAAACAAACACTTGGCTGAGTTGTGACTCACTGATATGCTGGACCTTGATGGAATCATGGTTATCAATGAACTATGTCCAGCCCTCAATCTGACGTTCAGAGATGATCGAACAAGGTTATCTACCGCATCTGTAAACATTAAAAACGTGTCAGGACTCACTACATTGTTGAGTCCTTGTCAATCAGATACTCTTGAAAGCACCACCAGAAAATACCAAACACCAGGGACCACAGAAAGACTCAAGGATATTTATAGAGTTTCCCTCAAACTGGCATCCATTCCACTGTCAAAACAAGAATAAAAAGAGCTTTTTCCATATCTGGCAAGTTTTATAAGGGAGAACTTTAAAAAGCCAAGCAAAACCGAGTCATAGCTAAAACTGGTCAAGATGTGTTGCATCACCACTTCACAACATCTCAAGGATTGTGTCCTATAAAGTGGGAAACCAGACAGTAGGACACTTAAGCAGAGAAGCAGCAGCTGCAGGCCCAGGACTTCTGCTGTGTCAGTGCCCAGACCCAGGCTAGCAGTGTAGTACTTCTTGACACTTTGGTGTTTATAACCTAGAAAACTTAGGACTCCCTATCACATTTGGCATGGAAAAGGCCAAGCTGGTGTTCATTGGTCATGAAAAAGCCACCGATCCACACATTAATTGGTTGTGACATAGTTTTGTTCTTTGCAAAGCAATATAGGCATGCAGAATGTGTTTGACAACATCACGGCTGCCTCAATAAACCTAATGAGCCATTGATAGAAATCCTTCAAAGACTAAAAATATACCTCTAGGATTTTTCCCATAACACCACAATGGCCAATGTGGCTGCATCAGCCCTGCTGCTCATGGACAGGAACATGCACCTGCTTATGCAGTAGAGTACGTGCTCACCAAGTGGTCCTACCTGTTACCATTTGCTAGCCAACACCTCTGAAATACAAGCACTGGACAACCAGAACTGGGAGGATAGGGAGAGATGGAAGAACTATGACAGTCCACGAACTAAGAAGAGATGGGTCTTAAAACATAATTTGCCAGAGCTTTAAGAAACTGTTCCATTTCTAAATGGTAACTTTCTCACTGTCCATCCTTTGTGGCAAAATGTCACTAAATGCAACTGTGGTGTTCAGCATAAGAACCATCTGCAAACTTCCAAAGCCATGGTCTGTGTGACGCCATGAATTTTGGGGATAAACTGCAAATACACAGTTACCCCTGAGAGGTGGCTGAAGGACCAGCTGCTGTATAGCCGTGGGATACAGATTAAAAAGCAGCCTGAGCTGACAGGTAAAGCCACCTAAACACAAAATTTTACAAAGTTCCTAAGAAGCTGAAGCAATTATTGCTTGGATTTGGCATTAATAAACTTACTATGACAAGCCTTTAGCTAAGCATAGTTTTAAGATATACTACCCTCTGGAAATTCAGTTTCTGCTCAGACCAGAACCAACATAAGTGACAGCAGTATGATATAATAATGATGTCATACTGCATCATTTTAAAGGAGCTTACATTAGTCAACATATGGGTTTAGTCCATTGCTGTGCCAGACTCCATGTTATCAGCAGCCAGACCCCTATAACGTTGTTAGAGTTCTCTGACTGAAGCACCAGGATGGAAAGAGAGAGTTTGGGGTGGTTCAGCGCTCTTCCTTATGGAGGAAAAGTAATGTAGTTCCCAACAATAATAGGGGTAGATGTTAAGATTGGTTATGGACCAGGGAACTTTATCCATTTCTTAGGATACAGACACAGAGGAACAACCATAACTAGATCTAGGCTTCAATGAACCCACTGCTTGGCATTTTAATGAAAATAGGAGCTGGGAGACAAACACTTGATGTGGCCAAGTACAGCCCAACACAGATGTCTTACAGGAAGAGAGCAGAAGAATACACACCAAGCTGCTCTCTTGTTGTATTTGAGGCTACGCTATTTCTGCCTCTTCCTGTCCTTGCCCTTCACCTCCTGCCTTCAATCAGACCCGAAAGCTGGTGGAATCCAGCTGGTTTTCCCTAGAGATGATGACTGTGATAGTTAAGGTCAAATTCCAGTTCTGGAGTACAGAGCTTAAGGCTCTCCCCTTCAGACTTTTTTCCAGGGGTATAAAACTGATCACCTTACCGACGGCAGAAGTGGAAATGAAAGTAATGGATGAGGAAGGTGAGAAGGAGACCACAATGCCATTGGGGACACAGCCTGAAAGTCGGTAGGAAAAGACTGTTTGGATTTGTGGGATAACTGTGAGCATCTCTGGTGGAGCCACAGTCATCTAGACAAACTCCAGTTAAGGGTGACATGTCTTCTGTAGGGTTTGGACTATGTTCTTCATTTGGAGGGCTAAGAGGAAGAGCAGATCAGGATGCAAGGAATGTTTTGGGAAAGGAATCCAGTTCTTCCTTAGACCTTGGTATCATTAACACATGATCTCTGTAGACAACAGTCTTACCCCATAAACATCACATCTCCAAGTTCATACCTGCTTCAGTAGTTTATACTCTTTCCAAACAATCAGTGCTGAATCTGTGTCCCACCACGATGACAGAGACCATGCATCTGCCATCTTTCAGGTACAAACCGGAACACCAAAGGTCCCAGATCATATTTGCATTATCCCAGGCCAGACACCGATGGGGGTAGCTTTGCCTGGGTTACTCATGGAATCAGAAACGTCGTTATACATCATCAAAGCACTGACATCCTCCAAGGCAGAGACTAGAAACCCCCTGTAGTGTTTTCACGGGTGGGCAAAGGGAGGTTTCACAGGTAGCTCCCAATCTGGCAGATACCTCCTTGCAGGTAGACACCCACTGTGATAAAAGCACCAGCACTCTCGGGCAGCAGATGTTCCCTGCAGGGCTGGGGCAAGGATGTACTGGGGTACATGGGAGTCTCTAGAATAAGCAGCACCACCTAACTTATGGTGAGGAGGGAGGGTGCAAATCTCCAGGAGTGGAGTTATACATAGCTATATAGTTTTGCTTTTTCCTTGTTACTGCCAGTAAATGAACTATCTTTTCAGCTGCTTATTACCAGGCACACAGAAAACATCTGCATAGCGTGAGTAATTACATGATAGCAAAAGCCCATCCCCACCTTGGGAAAGCCTTGACATGGCTGCTGGTTACAGAGGGCGGGCAGAGATATTTCCAAATCATGTCTTCAGGTGCTCTGGAAGAAATGAGTTGTCCTTACTGGAAACCATCTTGTGGCAGTCTCACAGCTCCTCAAAGCCACACAGCCATCCCGCTGCTGCTCAGCTTACCCTTCCAAGGGGATGATAAATCACCATCTGTCAAGAGAGGGGATGCCCAGGATGGCACACACTGAGGCCTGGACTGGATGTCCACCCCAGAGCCATGGAAGCTGAGCTCCTCACTAAGGATGCAGCGTCATCACTGCTGGCTCTCAGCAGGGGACACAAATCTTCTGTGGCATCACTCCTGCTGCTTCTCCCAGGGCCAACCCCAGTCCTGCTTCTGTCCTCATGGGGCAGTGAGGGGACATGCCATCCCCCTCTGTGAGGGATGCAACCTTCCCTCTACATCACCAGAGCTCAGGCTGGTCCCAGAGGCCTTGATGGTCTTTCCATTGGTTCAGCCAGCTCTGGCTCAGCCCCAGAGGGACCAGGTTTCCAATGACTCACAGCACTGGGCAGGGTGAGATCATAGGAAAAGTGGCCGGTGTAGCCCTTTCCATGAGAGAACGCAGGCAGGCAGGCGCCTGGCAGGAGCTGGGTGCAGGCAAGGGCTGTGAAAGTGTCTCCAGGCTGAGCACTTGAGGCAAGCCAGGTGCTGCTGCAGCCCTTTGGCTCCACTGTCTGCAGCTTCTCTGCAGTGCGGAGACGGCTCCCTTGGAGTGTGTACTGAAAGTGCCCCAGTGAAGCTGTGAGCAAAGAAACAGACAATAGAGGCAGGGGCTGGGACAGCCAAGGGAGATTGCCGGCAGCATTGCCCCAGCTGAACCCATAGCTCACAGGGTGGCTTCCCTTGGGAAAGGTGATTTGGGATCCATGGGCTTCCACATCCCTACTAAAGCCCCTGATTTCTCATGGTCTCCCAGGTCCTGAAGGAGTCAGCCTCTTAGGGTGAAAGAGGAAGGTTCCTGCTGCTGCTCTCGTGGCTGGGGGCAGCTGTGGGAAGCAACAGCGCATCCCTACCACAGCATCTGAAGTGACAGCAACATGTACCAGCCTGGGCTAGTCCTGACTGTTCTACTCCCCAGACGCAGACAGCAGCATCACCGTGTCAGGCTGGAATGAAGGACCCTGCCAGGATGCAGGGCATGCTTTTAGCGCATGTATCCAGAAATTTGATGCCTGACCACCTCAGAGGGCTTTAGCCAAGCAGTTTCTTGCTCCCTGAAGAGCAGAGCTGAGTGGCCAAGGAGAAGTCATGTGCAGGAGCACACATGATTTATGCAGAAGCCTGACCAGACTCCTCCCTGTAGGACACCTCCCTGGTACTGCTGCTCTTTTGAAGACCTTGTGGTTATTTTCTCTCTCTTCCCCTTTCATAGCATTTTGCCCACTAACCTCCCAGACCAGAGGAGTGCTCCCAGATGGCCAGAGGTGCCTCAAGCACACACAAAGCACAGTGCTCATGGGAGGGAGCTGCAGAAGCCATGATCTCACCAGTGCCTGGGGACCAGCATACCATCCAGAGAGCCCCATCTCCACCAGCATGGCACCCCTGATGGGTCTGGCAAGGCTACTATGTGGAGGCATCTGTGCTGTGTGACCACAGGCACGACCAAGGAGTCCGAGCTCCCTCTGGCTGGCGGGGGGAGTGGCTATTCTGGTGCGACTTCACGGAGCTGGGTGGGTGCCGGGGCAGGAAGGGTGCTGGCAGGGTACGGGCAGGGCTGCAGGACGGCGGCCACACTCTCCCTGCAGAGCCAGCAAAAGCCAGCGGGGTCGGGCGCCTGGCCCCGAGGAAATTGCCTGCCAAGGACTGCGGAGGGCAGCCGCCGCTCGCTCTCCATTAGCATTCAGCGGCACTGCCACCGCGCGAAGGAGAAAGCCACCCTCGTAAACATAAGGAGAGGAGATAAAAGCACTTAGCGCAGGCTGGTGAGCGAGACAGAGGCACTTCGGCTCAGGTGGCTGGCTCCTTGTCGGGCTTTTGTAGTCTCGCTGCAGCCTTCCATGCGGCACCGCGGCAGGTTTGCACCCCATCGCTCAGCTACGGCAGAGCCGCTGCTACGCCTGAGTGGCACTGGCAGAAGTTCCCCAAAGGTTAATTGATGCTGCAGTGCTGCAGCCACCCTGTAGACAGCCGCCTGCCAGCAGCTTTGCCCTGTCAGCTCCTGTGCTGGAGCTTCTCCTGTCTCCGCAGCATCCTTCCCCGAGGTGTATTGCCTCTGGGACAACCCGCACAGCCCTTCCACCCATGAGAGACAGCCAGCAGGAGCTGCATCTCCGACCCTGGACACATGGCTGGGAGATGGGGCTGGGAAAGGGGCTCCTTAGGCTCCAGTACTGGGATCTCTCCCGGAATGGAGAGCACTGCCAGCAGTAGGAATCATCGTCCCCATACCCCCTCCCACTCCCATCCCCGCAGACAGCAATCTGGCAGGCTCCGTGCCCTGCGTTCCTTGGGCAGGAGGAGGGACACGCAGCCCCAGAGCCTGCAGTAATGCTTGTGCTGTCCCTCACCTCACTGCGATGGTATCCACGCCTCAGAACCCTCCACCTCACATCCCCTGCCTCTTAAGCAGTGGCAGCCCCCTGCTAGAAATACAGCCTGATGCTAAAACCCACAGCACATCTCCTGGTACTTTCAGTGGCTGCAGGACAGGTCAGCAACAGCATTTAACCCAAGGGGAGGCAGAGGGTGGGATTCAGTGTGCACTTTGTGCTGGTTAGTCTCCTTCACTCCAGACCCCTTGTATCCTCTTGATACCCAGTGACAAGGCGGTACAGAGATCTTGGACTCTGCACTGGGTAAGCCTCAGAAAAGAGAAACAGACTGTGCATTTCTACTTGAGCGACTTGCTGGGGGGCACAGCACAAGCCTCTGGCAGGGAAGCCAGCAGTCCTGAGCAGACATGAGACCAGACTGGGCGGCCCTTTCTTAGTTTGTACTGGAGTGACCATGCAGGAGGCCTCTCCTCAGCTGTATTTCTGAAATCTCATGTGACGTCAGTTTGTTTCCCTGTCTGCAGGCTTTAAAATAAAAAAGACCCTTCTCTGAGATGTTACCCATGTTCAGCCAGTATTTTAATTGTCCTGGGCTCTGCTCCCCTGTTTACTTCCTCAGAGCTGTAAAATAAATAGCACTGGCCTTTCTCTCTCAATGAGAAAGATCTTCCTTTGTTCTTCCCTTAGGGACTGACAGCTTGCCCATCAGAAGCAGATCGTTAGGCTACAAAGTCCAGCAGGCCCCTCCCCACAGCAAACAAGGTTAAAATTCAAAGCCCACCAGGGTCTACGTGATGCTGATCATTTCTACGAGCATGACTGATCTGAACGATGGCTGTGGGAAGGCACTGCACCTCTCTGGAGATGTCCCCATCTCTGGGAGCTCACAGCCCTACCTGGAGACAAAGGCCAGACAGAAGATGAGCCATGTTCTATGGCAGCCCAAAGCAAAACACTGTTCAATAAAAGCACCCTGGAAATATGGTGGGAAATCATCACTTGCAATGTTTGAGCCAGTGAGCAAAAACAGAATTGAGGCATAAAGACACTTGTGCATCAGCAGCCTCATGTGTGTGTGCTGGCCGCAGGCGTGTGCTGCAGAGCAGCGACTGTTGCTTCCCATGACCCACCCGCATTTCTCCTCCAGAGCACTGCTGGGCGTGCTGGTGTGTGCAGTGGTCACTGTGGCCATACCAGAGTGTGCTGTGAGGTGCAGGGGTACAATTTGCAATTCCAAGCACAGGGACCCACTGCAAGACATGCAGATCAGCTTCTACATCCATGACAGCTACAGAGGCTGGCAAATTCCCCCTGCTGCTGGTAGCACACAGAGCTTTCCAGAATTGGCCCATTATGGCATGCAAAGCCGCATCCCTGGCTAGACAGTGAACTTCCAGCACAGGAACTCCTTGACATGGAGCGCTGCAGTCTTGCGCTGCCAGTGTCCCCACTCGATGTCAGCCCATTCTCACAGAGACACCCAGCTCCCCGTCCCTCTCCACCTTCCCCTGGGCTCTGCAGCAGAGCAGTGCTGGGACAGCCTGGCAACGCTGGCCAGTCGGGATACAAAACTCTGCAAAAGAAGCTTTGTGAGCTAAACAAATGCCAGTCAAGGAGCCAGTTTCTTCCTCCTCCTTTGTACTCTCGGTGCAATCTGGCAGGGAACGGTGAGAGTGCAGACTGAGGACTGCAGCTGGCACTGGGAAGAATATGGTCTCCCACTGAAACGTGCTCAGCTCTGGGGCGGGATGTTGCAGATATTTAACAGTACACAAAAATGTTTTGCAGCAAGCAGACACAATCCCTTTGGTAAGGGCAAACAGCAGCGAGCAACTTGAAAAAATCAAAATCCCCCTGTAGAACTGAGCTCAGCTTTACCTCCCACTGACCACTGGATCACTTGAGGGACAAAGACCTGTTTCAGGTGGCCTGAGAGTGTGACCCTCTCACAGGTCTGTGAAAAGCATGAAAAGCAAGATAACTGTTTAAAATTTGATTAGGATGACATCAGTTTTGGGAGCCCTGATTTCCCTTGAAAGCATCCAGCCCCTGAAAGCAGAGTCCCCTGGTACACAGGATCCCAGGGGCCAGCCCATGGGTATTCCAAATCTTATGGTGGAAGACCCACCCCCACCCTGTGAGTTGGAGGGTCTCCTTCAGGTGGGGAAAATTCCCACTGCCTGCCTCTAACAGTGCTCAGCTGTGTATCATGGGCCTCATGCAGGGAAGTACCTGGTCATTCCTAATCGTGCTTGGCCCCATCATCTCTAAAGCACTGAAATTTGGTCCTAAGACATCTTCTGCCAGCTGCCCAGCACTGGGAATGGCTGCAGGTCTTGTTCCTACCTGGGCTTTTCAAAGGTGACTGAGCAGCACAGGCACAACATATTTGTGGAGCAGGTTGGAAGAGTCTGATCCATTTTAAAGATGGTAAGTAAAAGCACATAGGGTTGTCTCTTCATTACAGTAAGAGAAAATTTCATTCACAGAAGAACAGGAGAAGTATTGAGTGCTCTTGAAAAATATCAGCTCTCAATAAAGACCACGTTTGATCTAGAATAGACCCCAGACCTACTAGTTTCTCATCATACATTTCAGCCACAAAACTTCCCTTTCTTTAGACAATTGGGAAGTGATGCTCAATCATCACAATTCTTTGAAAGCCATTGTTCTCACAATGAGGGTCAAAGAATCAATATTCCCTATTGTATGGAGTCTCCTGGAAGGAGATATTTTTATACTAGAAGAGATTATTTACTTCTATCAAGTAGGCTTCAATTTAGAGATACTCACAGACCTGGCCCAGGTCAGCAGAGGAAGTGCCTTTGTACAACAACAGGAGAAAACACTGGAACCCACCACTCAGTACTGACAGCACCATGAAGAACATATCCAGGTAGCTCAACAACAAACTCAAAGGCTATTATGTTGTATCAGGTAGAATAGCCAATGCAAGTAAGGAAAAAGCCTGCAAACAAAGCATGGTCATGGGAAGAAATCAAAGGACAGTCTTTGAAAGAGGACTGAGTACACAAGACAAGTTCTCAGAAGCTGTAGGCACCTAAACTGCATCCTGAACTGAATCCTAATTTTTGAGTCTAACTATACTTAAGAAATAGGATCTTGTATTCATCCTAATAAAATTAATTAACCAAATATATCTTGTTAATATTTTCCATTCTCATAAGACAAAGAATTCTTCAGGACTCTAAATATGTGATTGTCCTGGGTTCGGTTTGGGTTAATTACTCACAAGCAGCTGCTGTCCCGAGTAGTTGGGAGTGGCCACAGCCGAGATAAACAACTAAGCCAGCCAATGGACTATTTGATACCATACTGAGTCATACCCCTTATATAAGGAGAGGGCTGGGCTGGGGAGGGTTGTTTCCAACTTGCTGCGTGTAGCTTCAGTGGGGCTGGAGCAAGGAAAGGCACAGGTAGAGCCTCCCGGTCTCTGTCACTCACTTTGTCTATCATTTCATTAGTGCTATCATTATTGCAGTTGTTTTATTATCTCTTTGCATTGTTTTATTAAACTGCCCTTATATCTACCCTCGGGGTCTTACCTATTTTAATTCCTCACAATTTTCCTTCCCATCTCACGGGGGGGGGGGGGGGGGAGGGGGGGGGCAAGCGCTTGGTTGGGGTTTACGCGTTGGGCGAGGGTAAACAACACACCTTTTGTTTCGGGGAAAAAGAG